>LPNX011105601.1:0-22500 GCA_001517045.1 Pseudotsuga menziesii
GTTTTCTGAAGACAGATGAGAAACCTGAGTTTCCCTACAATTTTTCTTCTCTCCACGAACAGAGCTCAATGCAGGATTCAGATTTCGAGTGATGTAGGTTGTTGCATGAGGACATGCAATAGGGTAGTTGGGGGGAGATGTTGAGTCCAAAATTGGTTCCTTTTTAACCACCTTTAATCACCTTTCTTCCCTTGTTTTACACTGCTTAGCATGCCAATCAGACTGACTTTCTTCACTTTATTCCCTAAATTGTCAAGGTAAGACTGATTATTGTTTTACCTTATTAATGCTTATTCTTGTAGACAATTAAGGCTATTTATCTCTCGAAATTGTGCTAATATGTGTGATCTATGAAGATAATGTGAGATGAGCAGAATGCAGGGGGATGGAGCTGAACAAGTCTAGGGACAAGGGATGGTCGTGACATAAAAGGGATCCTCAATTTGTGCATCATCTATTGAGGCATGTGGCATTCCAGACAAGAGCCGGTCAGAGTAGCAGTAACAGAATGTGCTATGATCGAGGGATCTTCGGCGTAGCTGCTCGAATATTATGGCGATCTGAGAAGATCGCCACTTCTAGGCCAGTCAACAGTCTTCTCGCATTTTCTATAATTGTATCATGCCACGTCTTGTAACAACCAGTGTTATTCAGGGCGCCTGAAGATCAGAGATCTTCATGGCTGCCCTTTGTAATAGGATTGGACGTTATCGCTTGTATGTATAAATGCAGAAAGCTGTCTCGACCCAGGGGGTTGGAAAAAATAGTTAATTCATTTGGTGTATTGATAGCGGGAGCAATCTGTAATAATTCTTCCTTTTTAATACAAAGAGCTACTGCTAGTTTAAGGGAGTTGTAGATTGTTCATCCAGCGTCTCTGTGTGAAGGCTGGGCCTGCCTTCCACAGAGATTGCTGAGTTAAGGTAGGATCTTTTAATTCATGGTTGTGTGATGTTTCGTTAATCTGTGTGCGCAGCAGTAGTATGTGTGATTTACAGTATTGCATTTTCCTAAGATCGATAACTGTAACAGCGTAACAGTCGACTGAGTAGATAGTCTTTATGCAATTTATTCAATAGCTGTACACAGCTATGTTCATCTCATGGTTTCAGATTGACATCCCACGAACCCTTTGTAATTATTTGATTGTTATAATTGTTGATCTTTGTTTCTGCAATTCCATTCTTAGAATAGCCGAGCTTGATCTGTTGCAATCGAATTTCTAGATTACAATTAATTTATGATTACGGATTCTAAGTGTGATTAGATCAATTAGGCAATTCATTTATCTTGGGTTATGAATAGGATTTCCTTTCTGTCGGTAATTAGTATTGAATCTGATTTCATTTCTTGTTGATGTCTAGAAGGAAAAGGTTGAATTTGTAGAGTTAGAAGATTGGTGGGATCACACAGAGTTTGAGGGATGAACATAGTTGTTTAAAAGCAGTATTAACTACAATGATTTGGGTGTTTAAGCATATATTGTGCACTTACCCTTTGAAACAAAAGACTTCCTCGGGTTGACAATGAATTTCGTAAGCTCTGTGTGTTGATAATAACTTATCTGCATTTAGGGTGCTCGACACATAGGTAAGGATGTTGGTATTCATATAATTATGACAACTTTTTTAAAATTTTAGGAACATTTCGAGAGGTTTGTAGGAGACATACTTATGGATAAAAAACTTGTTTTTATGAGACAATGACATGAAAAACACAGTCTCCAATACAATGGAATATTAATGAGATCTCTACTTAGAAATTTGAATGTCAACATACCAAATGTGAACGTCGGAAACTTTGATTCTTTTCCTTCACCTCTAAGTAGTTAATTTATTAGGATAATTTCCTTAACGTTCTATTCCAAATGTTCTTATACCAATGTCTTTTGTTTTTCGGATTAATGGTTGCGTTCTTTTCATTAAGAATATGCATAGGCGTCCCGCATACAACAAATTACCTTAAGAATAATTATAAATACTTATTTATAATAGCGATGAAGTTGTTCATTGTTACATTAAAAATAATTATAGATACTTATTTATAATGAAGTTGTTCAATGTTTTTTCTTTAAGAGTTATGGCTTTCATTCAATTGGTAAACAACATACTCATACTCTTTTCCTAATGTCTTGTTAAATCATTTTGAATAATTTCACGTAGATTTTTATTATAGATAGTATTATTTCTTATCGATATTAATGGTTGGAATATTTTTTATGCTTTTTTCCCACATCATGTATTAGAAAATCTAATTCAAAATTTGTTATATAAATACATATATCATTGTGATTATTTTTTTAATTCAAAATTTGTGATATAATTACATCTATCATTCCGATTTTGTTACAGAAAAGTGAAGGACTTTTTGCTTTAGATAGGTTTTTTTTATTACTTTAAATTTATTTGCTTTTATTTAATATGTCAATTTGATTGATTATAACGTTTTTATGTAGTAGTGCATTTGTAGACATAATCATTAATTACAAGAAAAAATATGTTTTCAATTATATACAATTCAAAATAATCATAACTATAATTATGTTTTTATTTTATTTTATATACTTTTTATCCAATTAAAAGAAAAATTTTAAATTATTTTATTAAAATTATTTTTTTTAAAAGAAAATAAAACCCTAAACAAGGCCTCCTGAAGTATGGCAACCTTTCTCTACTTATAAATTTTAAGAATATTCAAGTACTCATAGAACACAAGACCTTTCTATACATTAAAAAATAATTTAATTATATATATTTTATAATTCACACCTGCACATAGAATATTAAACCTTTTGTATACACATAAAATTAATTTAATCACATATGTTGTGCATTATACATATACATAGAACATTAAACAATTCATGCTGGCGCACAATTGATTCAATCATATAACTTATTTATTAAATATTTATAAAACACTTTCCACCGCACATAAATTTTAAAATTGAACTTTAATAAACATTATATTTTATTCCTTTAATTTTTTTTATAATGATATGTGTATATTTTATAGTGAAATTATATAAAATTTCTGATAATTATTTATACAGATGTACATGTGGAATTTTGAAGGTATAAGAAAGAGAGGCGGAAGGGAGGTGGAGGGGTGGGAAAATGAAAGAGAAAGAGGCGCAGAGGCAGAGGATGAGAGGGAGGGGAGGAAAGGGGGAGGGAGGAATAAAAAAGGAGAGGGAGAGGGAGAGGGAGAGGGAGAGGGAGAGGGAGAGGGAGAGGGAACAAGGAAGTAATGAAGGGAGAGGGAGAGGGAGAGGGGAGGAAGGAATGGAGATGGAGATGGAGATGGAGATAGAACAAGTTTGTAAAGGGGGGAGAGGGAGAAAAGTATGAGATAAGGAGGAGGGGTAATGGTAGAGAGGTCAAGGGAAACATGTAGTGGGATGGAGAGAGAGGGAGGGGAGTGGGATGGAGAGAGAGGGAGGGAGGGTGAGTGAGGGGATGGAGAGAGAGAAAGGAGAGGGATTGATAAACACAGGAGGGAGAGGTAGGTTGGTGAGAAGGGGTGGGGAGGTAGGACGATAGTGAGAGAGAGAGAGTGGGGGAAGAGAAAAGGGGAAGGGGAGAGTGGCAGGAGAGAAAGGGGGATGTGGAGAGGGAGAGGGGGAGATAGGGAGGGAGATAGGGAGTTAGAGATAAATAGAGAAAGTGGGAGAGTGGGAGGGAGAGAGGGATAAGGAAAGAGAGAGAGTGTGTGATGGAGTGGTGGAGAGGGAGAGGGAGGGGAAGAGAGGAGGGAGCGAGGGAGTGGGAGGACGGACTGAGGGGGAAGGGATAGGAAGGGGGAGGAACACAAGAGGAAGTGAAAGGGGAATAAAGTGAGCATTATCAATGGAGTAGATGATGGAGATATGGAATGCAAGAGGTAGTCTATGAGGTGTGAGAGAGAGAGATAAAGATATAGATAAAGAGAGAGGGAGGGAGAGAGAAGTGTTGGGAGGGGGAGGGGGAGGGGGATCGTTATAGCTCAAAATGACACATGTATTCCTGTAACCACTTTCCCATGATTTCGTTGCATGTTGACACTTTCATGATGACATTTCATGAAAGTCACTGAAAAAACACTTAACTTGGAGGACTCATATCTTGAGTTTTGTAACTACGTTAGACCTTATCTCTGCACTGTTGGAAATATACTTTAGTTAGCTAAAACTCTCCCGAAGACACTGAAGTCTAAAAATGCCTAGAAGTACGCTTAAAATGAGGTTCTTTTATGTGTATGTGAGTTTCCTTAAGGAAACCCATGTATGTACGCGACTTGCTATATATAATACTCATGTACGCCTTAAATACATGACTTTCTACATTGAAACCCACATATACCTCCTTGTGTATGCAACTGTTTTCTATGTAAGTACGCCTCCCGAAAATGTAAAAATAAAATGTATTTTGAAATTCGAGTAGTTTGGGTAGTTATGCAATTCACTCCTTCAGTTGTAACTACTTTGTCTTCGACCCTAACTCTTCATAAAGTATATCAATAGAGGTAGGGAGGTCCATGAGAGGAGTCTCGAATATTTTCATTGTTATGTTGGAGGAGTTGGAGCTCTCTTTGCCCACACCTTTGCCCTAAAAGCTTTCTCCTTGTGTAGCAAAGCTTGGAGGCTAAGTTCCTTGGAGAAGAGAAGCAGTAGAACTAGATCAAGGTTTCGTGAGGTGCTGAACTTGAAGAGAAGGTATATTTCTACTTGTTTTCAAGATTAATAAAGATGTGATGTCCTTCTTCTTCCCAAATCAATGTGTCTTGTATATTGAATCTTTGATTATGATTATATGGTGTTATTTATCAGGTTATGTTTTCATGTTTCATTGAATATAATCTCCTTTCATATAGTCTATTTGTTTTGAGGAAGGTATAACTTGTTTTGCAGATCTCTTGGAGCAAGAGGAGCAAGAGGAGCAAGAAGAGGATTGAAGGGATGCTTGAATCAACCTTCATTTGGCTAAGGTATCAACCATTCTAATCTCTAAATATTGTTTATATTTGCTTGCAAAACCATTTCCATTCACCTTTCAACCTCAGTACGTTGATGGCCTCTTAAACCCTAGCCATAGGAAACTTTCCTTTACAATAGAACTGTCGACTCCACTGGGGAGGTTCTTGTCTGTTTGAGGTTTCTCTGTCTTTATTTCATTATTTTGCACTATTTCAGGTTTTTCTTGCCACGTAGGAACACTTTATCAATTTGGTAGAACACCTCCCTTGCCTTCCTATGGAAGTTTCTGACATTTTTTTGGATTTTTTCCACCCATACGCGAGTTGCAAACTGAATAGTTGCATCTCTGGTTTGGTACATGCGAATTTCTATAATGTAAACCAGTGTACGATACATGACTTGTTAGTAATACAACCCATGTGTGCTTGTACACGCGACTTGTTGTACTGTCAACCCGTGTATGACACGCAACCTGTCAGTAGTACAACCCACATGTGCCCCTAAAACAATGTGTTTTCCTCATTTTTGTGGTTTTTTCTGCTATTGTGGGTTGTTTGGTAGGTCTTTTGGTGACCTCTGCAGGTGCATGACACCAGGGAGTTAGTGTCATCCTTTTTGGTTGTTATTTATCTATGTGGTAAGTATTTTTATAGCATTATGGTTTTCTATTTGATCATCCCCCCCACCCCCTTTGCTTGGTATGATTTTTGGCTTATGTTTTTGGTCAGCCTTTGTTAGTGATCATTGTCTGAACTTAGAAGCTTATTGGTATTTGTTTCCTTTTTCTTTTGTTGGATAATTTCACCATGCCAAACTAGTTGACTTGTCTCTTATGCAAGCCTTCCTTCCAAGTAGGGTTTATACTGACTTTAGTTCATTCTAGAGTTTTTTTGGTGGTTGTATAGTAGAGTTCCTTTTGCTTTATTCTTGTTACTTGCATACTTTTGTTTGTAGGTAGTTTTTTATTTTGCATTTATAAAAGAAAAATAAAAATAAAAAAACGCATGTTTGCTTTATATGCATGTAGATTAGGTTTTTAGTCTAGATTGCATGGCATATCATTGTTTTTGAAAAATAAAAGTAAAAAGAAATTGTTCTTTTGTGGCTTTCAAGTTTCTATTTGAAAAGAAAGAGAATAGTTTTTTATTTTTGCATTTCATTTCTCTTTTCTTAGTCATTTTATTTCAACTTTGAGTCAAATCACCACATAAGTTTCACGCCATCTACCCTCTAACAAAAAAAAACCCTTAAAATAAATGATATAATTTAAAAATTATTAGTAAGTTTTATTTTATAGGCTCATACAGCAACTAGCTTAGGCTAGACTTGTGGATTAGGGAGTTTCAAATCTCCACAAGTGTTTAAATTTCAGACGTAGTTGGCCAATCACTAGATAAACCCTTTTCTATGTTGATTGTATCTGGGAAGCTCCTCTCAAGTGGGAGTTAAGCATAAGGTCACGTGGAGACTTGGACTAAGGAGATAACCCTCTGATTCCTTGTTAAAGCATAGACGAGGATTTTTACGCATTTGGGGATTCTGTCTTATAAAGGGTTTCGTTTGCTACCCTGCCCATGCGTACGAACCAGGATTGCGACTGTCCCCCTAGATTGTTAATATAGTTAAGGTAGCCTTTAGTCTCTTTGACATCTGGGGTTCATATACAGGTACACCGGAAGGCTATTTCTAGTTGACCTTAAACAGGCTTGGAAGGTAACCCTGGTAGAAGGTGTGGGAGGGCGGTGGGTGATTCCTCTGCTTGTGCCTAAGAACATCTATTGGGACACCAAGTAACTGTCTATCATCTTTCTTTCGGAAATCATATCTTATACATGTTTGTCTATTTGGCTTTAGGAATTTTTTAGTGAGTGCTGTGTGATTTTTCTGTACTTAGTTTGCTTCAGGTGTGTGCTTTGTACTTTTGGTTTCCTGTCAACCTCAGACTTTGTCTTATTGTTTGAATCTATCGCCAACCCCCCTTTGAACACCAACCAAGATATCCCCATGCTGGGATCTCCTTCTACTATTCCTCTCATGGGGAATGTTGGTGTTCCTTTGATGGCCACCTTGAATCTTCCTGGAATCACACAAGGGATATCGGTGTGGTTTTTTTACTCCAACTACCCTGAATGCTCCTGATGCTTCTCAAGTAAGCTCCTTATATCAAGGGCATCAAAACACTGCTCCCCCTTCACCTGTAGTTCATTCTCCTTCTCCTTCTACCTCATACAGTGAAATTACTGATACTAGTAACCGACAGTATAAAAAGAAGTAAAAGAAGGAGGAATAGGAAGAAGACACATAAGAAAGAGGGAACCCGTTCAACCCCTCCAAGTCAAGTTGAACCTCACCACCCAGCCTCTATAGTTCATGTTGAGGGAACTTGTCCAACCTCTACAAGTCATGTTGGATCTAAGCAGTCAACCTCTGCAAGTCAAGTTGATCTTCACCATCCAGCCTCTGTTGATCATGCTGGTGGGATCCTTCCAACATTTCCAGGTCACGTTGGATCCAGTCACTCAACCTATGCAATTCATGCTAAGGGCACCCATTCAACCTCTAATGTTCAAGTTGAACCTCCCCATCCAACCTCTGCAATTCATGTTCGATCGATCGACCCAGCCTCTGAAGTTCATGCTGGGGGCACACACTCAACTACTGCAAAGCATGTTGATCCTAGCTATTCAACCTCTATTGGTCATGTTGGTGGTGCCTATTCAACCTTTGCAGGTTATGTTTGACCCAGTCTCTCAGCCTCTACAAGTCATGTTGGGGGTAGTCTCTCAACCTCTGCAACTCATGCTGGGGGCAGTGTTTTAGCTTTTGTGGTTCATGCTAGAGACAATCCGTTAGCCACTGCAAGTCATGTTGACACTATTGAAAATACTACCCATTCAAAATACAAGCCCAAGTTTCCTTGTAAGCTTTGTGAGGGAGACCACCTTACTTATAAATTCCCTTCTATCATGGAGGTGCGAAGAGTTTGGTTTCATGGTCATATTATTTTTGAACATTCTGAAGCTTTTCAACAACCAACCTCTCTTAGTCAGGTTGGACCCAATCACCTAGCCTTTGGTGGTCATGCTACGGGTAAACTCTCAACCTCTGTAGGTCATGCTAAGAGAAAAAAGTCAGCCACTGCTAGTCATGTTGACACCATTGAGAAAACTGGTCGTGTGAAAGGAAAACTTAAGTTCCCTTGTAATCTATGCAAGGGATATCATCTTACTCACCGGTGCCCTGCTATTGTAGAGGCGTGAAGAGTGTGGTCCGAGACTCTAAGAATTTCCTTCTCCTAAAAAACCTATAGTTTCTAAACAACCTACTCAACCTTTGGTTGATCAAGTGCTTGAACCAATATTATCTTTGTTCGATCTCACTCTTCATTCGGAGAGTGATCCTAATGTGATTGAACAAATGTCATCTTTGGTCAATCCCACTCTCCCTTCAGAGAGTGACTTTCATGAAGCAGTTGAATCGATTCCATTGTCGATCAATCCCACTCTTCTTTTGGAGAGTGAA
The DNA here is from genome assembly GCA_001517045.1 of Pseudotsuga menziesii. Classification (NCBI taxonomy): domain Eukaryota; kingdom Viridiplantae; phylum Streptophyta; class Pinopsida; order Pinales; family Pinaceae; genus Pseudotsuga; species Pseudotsuga menziesii. The sequence goes on from LPNX011105601.1 coordinate 8,477, forward strand.
GTGTCTGCTAGTCACATTTTCTTCACTGCTAGTTCAGAACTTACTGAACAAGGGGGTAGTGAACTCATTTCGAATCAACCCCCACCAAGCTCTTGGATTGTTTCCTTTGATTGGGATAGCCTAGTTGAGCCTCACCTTCCTTCTGATGCACCTTTCTAGATAAAGGTCAAATTTGAACCATACACAATTGCTCGTTGTATTGTTGATGAAGGAGCTTTAGTTAGTATCTTGTCTGCTTGTGCTTGGCAAGGCATGGGATCTCCCAGCCTTGTGTTGACTACTAGTCAATTAATGGCGTTTGATAGAAGAACTTGTATAGCCTTGAGAATTCTTGCTCAACCACCTGTTACTTTGGGTGGGAAGACCATCTTAGTTGACTTCATGGTGATAGAAGACCCCTTGGACTTTCATTAGAGGAAATTTCAACTCAAAATGGGCATTTTAACTTTAACTCAAATTCCATGTCATCATGTGTTATCCAATGAAATTGCTTTAAATTTTAAATACCGTATAGGTCTTAAACACTTTTTTAATATAAATTTGAGGATAGGTATCATAAAAAAAACTACTTTTTTGTTTGTATTTTTGATATATCTCCCCATGTTTTTACTCAAATTTCGATCAGGAGAGCTCGTTGGATGTGGAATTAAATTCCGCATGCAACGAGTACCCACTCGGCATACTTTTGATGGACCCCACTACCCCAAAAACAAGAAATACCTTACAAAACATTCCCATTGGATGTGGAATTAAATTCCACATCCAACGAGTACCCACTCGTCATACATTTGATGGACCCCGCTACCCCAAAAACAAGAAATACCTGAAAAAACGTGATGATGACATCATCACAGTTTTTTAGGTATTTCTTGTTTTTGGGGTAGTGGGGTCCATCAAAAGTATGCAGAGTGGGGATTTGTTGGATGCGAAATTTAATTCCACATCCAATGAGCTCTCTCGATCAAAATTTGAGTAAAAACACGGGGAGATATTTCGAAAATACAAACAAAAAAGTAGTTTTTTTCTTTTCTTCCTCCAAAATTAATAAATATTATTTTATTATTTTAACTATCATTTTATTAATTCTTTTTAGGAGGCCCATTTTGAGTTGAAATTTCCTCTAATGAATATGCTCCTTGGGCATGATTATGTCTATTCCATGCAAGCTTTGGTGTCAACATTCTTTCGCGTGATGTACTTTAATCATGGTGAAGAAATTGTCACTATCGATCAGTTGGATTTTATTGATCCGTCTCCTAACCCAACTAGAGACCAGTTCTTTCCTTTATTGATTCCCAGTGTTTCTATAGACACTACCCCACCACAGGTGAGCTATGTGGGCTCATGTCCTTTGCTTCAATTGCTACTGAGAAGCAACCTGTATTTTCATGCTTACCTTCTCGGGACTCGGTCCTAGCAGTTGACCAGGTGAGTCATCCTATACAAACTATGGGGCTTAATCTCCACTCTGTCAATACATTTGAAAGTTCAGACATGTGTCCTATCTTGGATGATCTCCTTCCTTTGGATGAAGTCTTCCTAGAGTCTTTGATACAATTTGACCTTATTTTGTATGTTGGTTCAGTTGTGACTAAGTCTAACCCTGATTTCGGTAGTAAGCCCGACCTTTCTTTTTATATTGGTATTTTTGAATTTTTGGACTGTCCTTTTGAATAGCAAGTCAGTGATCCTAAAGAGTTTGATTTTTCTTATGAATTTTTTGACTCCTGTGATACTGAGTTTGTTCTTGCAGACTCTAACTCCATTGTTGATTTTTTCTCTCCTTCTAAGGTTGATCTTACTGATTAAAAACCCTCGAGCCTTGGTGCTATAGAATCTTCTTTAGTTGATTATGCCCTGAATTTACTTTTTATAGAAGATAGCAAAGTCACATGTGTTTCTACCAAAGTGACTTGCATCAGATATTTTCTTCTGAATATGATCTTGATGTTGTTGTTTCTTGGAGACATGACTTTTAGTTTGATTCACAATTGTTTACTGGCCTTGCCTTGTTGTTCAAGCTGTAACTGCAATTACATGTTCCCTGCTCGCACTTATGAGCCTGATGCTGGCTTCCACGCTTTTAGCTCATTGTATAAGCCCTAAAATTTGTTCTCATCATCGCTAAGCCTTGTATTATTTTGCCTTTTCAACTTGACACCTTTTACCTTGAGGAGAAATTCCCTGAGTGTCTTTACCTTGCTCATGTTCCTTGCATTATGCATAGGTTTGTTCCTTGCACTTGGAACTAGTTTTGCTTTCCCATGACACTCATCTCGTCACATTTAGAGAATTCTTTTGGCTCTCCTTTGAGCTCGTTAAAAATAGTAAGGAGGCCGCGAGTTCACTTTTTCAGACCCATCAAAACTTCATGGGAAAGATATTGTGTTTCTTTAGGCCCAAGTCTAACTCCTCAAAATAGACTTGGCTGCCAAGTAAACTTGTCCATTCAGGCTCATTAATAATATGTGAATGGGTATCCACATTGGTGGTAGGTTATCGTTTTCTTGGACCATGTGGAATAATATGAGAAAAGAACACTCTCCTTTCTTCGAAATTGAGAAGAGTATTCTCAAGAATAGGTTTATCACTTTTCTGGACCCGAGGGACTAAAGTTATGGAAAAGGAACCCCCGGTATGAGCTTAGTTTTCTATTTTTTGTGCTTCGGACAAAAAAATGAAAAATATTATGAGTGTACTTTATGTCTTTGCCATGCTTGTTAAACCCTAAAGAACAAAGCATCGAATTTATTGTTGTAAGCCCCATTTCTCGTAATCAAATGGATCTTTCCGAATGATATTGCCTTCCTTCACACTTGTAAAACTCAGGCTATATGCTACTTTTGAAGGAGCATTGGGTAGGTGGTAATTTAACCTTTTTCGGACCTTCCTTACTAAATATGAAAAAGGTGTACCTTACTTCTTCGGAACCTAAGAGAGTTCTTCTGTGGTTTGTTTTATAATTTTCCAACCTCAGCAGACTGAATTGGACGAAAAAGTTCCCCCTTGGAGTCTTTTTTGGAGTTTTAAAACCCTCTAAACTATGAAAACACCGTCGAGCATGTACTAGTTTGGGCTCGTAAAATCCATGAATAAGTGCTTTATCAAGCATTCTTTTGTCTTTTCTTCAAGCTTGCCAAAAATGAAGATGGTCTCGAGTTTTCTTTCTTGGAATCGTTAAACCTTTACAAGAAAGAGGGTAAGGGAAGTTCATTCACATGTTTTTTACATCATGGAAGAAAGTCTTGTTTCCTTGAACAAAGCACTAGTTTTGAGTCTATCAACAATTGGGTCCTAGTATTTTGACCTTATCCTGACTTATATTTTCTTACTCCTCCAGTTGGTCTCTTTTCCAATTATATGGGGAATCTGTCAATGTCTCCTACATTGTAGATTTTTGTTGTTGGTATTTTTGTGTCAAAAGCTTCCTAAGTCACTTTTGTGTCGTGTTCACTGTTCAAGGATTAAAACTTTTTCATCCATTCTGAAGTTTCCTTGACCTTTTTTGTTGGCCATTTGCTGGTATCGGTTCATTACATCGTGTCTTCGGCGGTCCTTATTTTTAAATTCTGTACCAATTCCAGATCCATTTAGTATTTGACTTACCTCATGTCGGATGATAAAGGATGCCTTAATTCCTTCCTTCCAACGGATCTCTTCCTATCAACTGCAACATATATTTCTCTAGGAATGAGATTTAGAGTTTTATGACAGTACCTTGGGGATTGTAGTCATCAGTGGCAATTTCCCTCACTATTGGATAGTGGGAATACCTTAATGTCTCCTACTTGATATATTATCCAAGTGTTTGACTTGAAGTCCTTGTATTCACACTTGTTAGAATGTACTAGGTACCTTGGGGACCATTTTCATTAATGGTGGTTTCCCTTGCGTTTGTTAACAGTTCTCATCATTGATTGTTCATCAAACGGTTTCCTTCATGTTCTACTTCAACTCCTTTATTCGCATGGTTAGGATTCGTACCTTTTTTGGGTGGTTTGGATTGAAGACCTTGGGCTGACAATAGCATCATCATTTTTGCTATTTTCCAAGCTGCGGAAGACTTAGTTACATTTTATATGACATTTTACTGAGACATAAATACACCTTGTATTTTTGTAGCTATGATCGACTGTCGAGTATTGATCCACCTTGTTCATTTGTGGCCATGGCTCCTTTAGAGTTGATATGGTGCCTTTTTTGCATATTGAGTGCCCATTATAGTTTCATCAGTTATACATATGTTGGATCCACCTGTATCTTTATGGCGATGTTTTGTATATGGACTTGTATGTCATAGAGATCAATTTTTTCTAACATTCATCTCTCTTTTAGGTACCTTTGTTTGAGCCTTTTGATCTTGTATTCTCTGCTCTCTCCATACTCAGTTGTTTCCTTTATAATGCATTTCAGCTATCGTCTTCCCCTCTAACCTCATACATTAGGGGGCATCTATTATAGCTCAAAATGACACATTTCTTCCTGTGACCACTTTCCCATTATTCTGTCTCATGTTGACACTTCCATGACGACATTTCATGAAAGTCACTGAAACAAAACTTAACTTGGAGGACCCATATCTTGAGTTCTATAACCCCGTTTGACCTAATCTCTATACTTTTAGAAATATATTTCAGTTATCTAAAACTTTCCAGAAGACACCAAAGTCTAAAAATTCCCAAAAGTACCCTTAAAATGACATTTTTTGTTGTCTATGTGAGTTTCCTTAAGGAAACCTGCATATGTACGCGACTTGCTATATATAATACTCGCATATGCCTTAAATACGTGACTTTCTACATTGCAAGCCATGTATACCTCCTGGTGTACGTGACTGTTGTCTCTACAACTCATGTATGCCTCCTGAAAATGTCAAAAAAATACGTAGTTTGAAATTCGGGTAGTTTGGGTAGTTATGCAACTGACTCCTTCAGTTGTAACTACTTTGTATTTGACCCTAAATCTTCATAAATCATATAAATAGAGGTAGGGAGGTCCATGAGAGGATACTTGAATCTTTGCATTGTTATGCTAGAGGATTTGGAGCTCTCTTTGCCCACACCTTTTCCCTATAAGCTTTCTCCTTGTGTTGCAGAGCTTGGAGGTTGAGTTCCTTGGAGAAGAGAAGCAGCACAACCAGATCAAGGTTTCGTGAGGTGCCGGACTTGAAGAGAAGGTATATTTGTACTTGTTTTCAAGATTAATAAAGATGTGATGTCCTTCTTCTTCCCAAATCAATGTGTCTTGTATATTGAATCTTTGATTATGATTATATGGTGTTATTTATAAGGTTATGTTTTCATGTTTCATTGAATATAATCTCCTTTCATATAATCTATTTTGTTTGAGGAAGGTATAACTTGCTTTGTAGGTCTCATGGAGCAAGAGGAGCGAGAGGAGCAAAAAGAGGATTGAAGGGTTGCTTGGATCAACCTTCATTTGGCTAAGGTATGAAGCATTCTAATCTCTGAATCTTGTTTATATTTTCTTGCAAAACCATTTGCATCCACCTTTCAACCCCAGTACATTGATGGCCTCTTAAACCCTATCCATAGGAAACTTTCCTTTACAACAGGGATGGAAAGAGAAAGGGAGGGAGGGAAGGGGATCTAGAGTGGGTGGAGAGAGGGAGGGACGGGGAGAGGGAGAGGGAGAGGGAGAGGGAGGGATATGGGAAGGAGGAATTTGATGAGGGGAGAAAGGGAGTGGGGGATAAAGGGAGGGCAAGCAAGCGAGTGAGAGAGGGAGTGGGGAAGGGGGATGAAGATAGAGGAAGATAGAGTGGGTCAGGTACAAAGAGATGGGGAGGGTTTGGGGGAGAGACAATGTGAGAGGGAGGTGGGGGGTGAGAGAAAAGGGGACATGGGGAGAGAGAGATAGATGGATGGATTAGGAGGGAGGGAGAGGTATGGAGGGACGGGGAGTGAGGTAGAGGAATGGGCAGGGGAGTAGGAATAGAAGAAAGGGGGGTAGGGAGTAGCGAAGGGAGGGACAGGGAGTGGGAGGAGGAAGGGAAGTGAGGGAGGGAGAGAATGGCTATGATAGAGAGAGCGAGCAACTATTTGAGGGAGGGAGTAATATAGAGGGAGAAAGAGAGGGGGTGAATAGAGCGGGAGAGGGGAGACCAAGGAGAGGTGGATGCAGGGAGATTAAGGGAATGGATGAGGTGACTGAGGTGATAATAAGAGAGGGATGTTGAAAGGGGGAAAGGGAGAGAGGGAGGGGGAGGAAGTGAAAGAGGGAGAGGGAGGGAGAGAGGATTTCATTGTGTTGAGAGAGAGGGGTATATTATGGGGCTCTTGAAGAGAGAGAGGTTTGGGGGTTAGGATAGCTGGAGGATATGGGAGAGAGAGTGTGTGTGAGAGAGGGGGTTAGTAAGGGTTAGGAGGAGGAAGGGAGAGAGAGCATTGGGGGTTAGAGGAAATGGTAGATTGGAGTGGAGAGAGAGAGAGAGGGAGGCTTTGGCTAGGTGTTTGGGGCTGAGAAAGTGGGGCATTGGTTATGATTAGGTGAAGGAAACTTGGAAGAGAGAGTGAGATAGGGGATTAAGAAAATATAAAGTTATGAGGGAAGAAAGAGAGTGAGAGATGAGTGTGAATTTAATTTTATGAAGACGAGCGAGGGAGGGAGGGATAGAGGGAAGAGGGAGTGAGGGACGATGATCGGGGGATTAGAAGAGAGAGATGGAGGGTGGGAGTGAGAACGTGGGTCTAGAAAGGTAGAGGGAGAGGAATACTAAGAGGTAAAGGGAGGGAGGTAGGTTTGGGGAGTGCGAAATGGATATAGAGGAAGAGAGGTAAGGGGATCTATAGGAAAATAGTGGGAGGGGTAGTGAGTGAGGATGAGAGAGATTAATAGGGAGTAAGAGATGAAATAGGTGAGGGAGGGAAATGGAGAGGAGAGGGAGGGAAGAGTCAGAGGGAGGGAGGGGTAGAGGGAGAGAGAGAGGGGCATAGAAGTAGATGGATATGGGGAGAAGAAGGAAGGGAAAGCGGGGTTAGGGTTGGTGAGAGACATGGGGGGATTTTAGGGTATGTTGGGAGAGAGAGGGGGGTTCCTTAGGCTATATGGACATGTAGGGGAAAGAGAGAGTGAGAGAGATGGTTAGTCAGGGATATGGGGAGGAGGAGAGAGATAGAAACTATGGGGACTTAGAGGTAGGAGTGAAGCAATGGGATTTAGAGAGACAGATGGGGGAGCAGGAGATAGATAGAAAATATGGGGAGTTAGAGGTAGGGGAAAAGTAAGGGGATTTAGAGAGAGAGGGTAAGGAAAGAGGGAATGAGAGGAAGAGGGAGAGGAGGAAAGAAAAAGTGTGGGAGGGATAGGGGGAGGAAGAGTGAAGAAGCGGGAGTAGGAGTGGGGGAGGAAGGGAGAAGGGGAGGAAGGGAGAGTGAGTGGGATTTAGAGGGAGGATAAGAGTAAGGGAGGAGGATAAGAGGAGGGAGTTGGAGAGTGGGGGAGGGGGAGGGAGATATTGGGAGGGGAAGTGTACGAGGGGGAGGGGGAGGCATGGTGGGAGGGGTAAAGGGATGGAATGGGTAAGAGGGAAATGGAGGGAGGGGGGAGGGAGATATGGAGTGGGAGACGAGGAGAAGTTAGAAAGAGGGATGATGATAGGGGGAGGAGGAGAGTGATATGGAGAGTGGGAGTGAGGAAGCATGGTGGGGATAGAAAGGTAGAGGGAGAGGAAGAGGAAGGGGGAAAGGGAGGGAGGGAGGAAGGTAGCAAAGAAATGGGGTTGGGGAGTGTGAGAGGGATATGGAGGAAGATAGAGATATGTATTTAGAGGAAAATAATGGGAGGAGTAGTGAGTGGGGGTGAGAGCAATTGGGAGAAAGTAAGAGATGAGGAAGATGGGGTAGGGGGAGAGAGGGGAGAGGGAGGGAAGAGAGAGAGAGGGATGGGTAGTGGGAGAGAGCGAGTGGTAGAGAAGTAGAGGGAGATGGAGAGATGGAGGAAGGGATAGAGGGGTTAGGGGTTGTGAGAGATAGGGGGGATGTTATGGTATTTTGGGAGAGAGAGGGGGGTGCCCTACAGTACATGGACAAGTAGGGGAAAGAGAGAGTGAGAGAGACGGTTAGTCAGGGATATGGGGAGGAGGAGAGAGATAGAAAATAAGGGGAGTTAGAGGCAGGGGTGAAGAAATGGTATTTAGAGAGAGGGGGGAGGAGAAAGATAGAAAATATGGGGGGTTAGAGGTAGGGATGAAGGAAGGGGTTTTAGAGAGAGAGGGTGCGGAGAGAGGTAATTAGAGGAAGAGCCAGAGGAGGAAGCATAGAGTGTGGGCGGGAAAGGGGTAGGGAGAGTGGAGAAGCAGTAGTAGGAGTGGGGGAGGGAGGGAGCAGGGGAAGGAGGGAGAGTAAGTGGGATGTAGAGGGAGGATAGGAGTAAGGGAGGAGGAGAAGGGGAGAAAAAAAGAGGAGTAGGTAGTTGGATAGTGGGGGATGTGGGGAGAGATGGGGAGGACAAGTGTACAAGGGGGATGGAGAGGGATGGTGGGAGGGGTAGAGGGATGGAATGGGTATGAGGGAAATGGAGGCAGGGAAGGGAGGGAGATTTAGAGGGAGAGATGGAGTGGGAGAAGGAGAGAAGTGGAGAGGGATTTATCATGGTGAGAGAGAAGGAGGGATGTTAGGGGGTTAGGAGTGAGAGAGAGAGAGAGAGAGTGAGTGAAGTCTGGGGGTTTGTGAGGGTTGGGGGAATGAGGGGACAGAGAGAAGGGATGAGGGTTATAGGAAATCAGAGAGTAGGGGGTAAGTGAGAGAGAGATATATATATATCAAAGCTATGGGTAGTGGTTATAGGGTTTGGGCAGAGAGAGAGAAGGTTTGTGGATTAATGGTAGGTGGGGTAGAGAAAAGAGAAAAGAGAGAGTGAGAGAGGGGGTTAGTAATTGACAAGTATAGGACGATACACACACACACACACACATACATACACAGTTTTTTTTTTCTTGGAGACAGATACATGAACTTGTGGGTGTTATTCAGGAAGGCATGCACACTATTCACAATAAATATTTAAAATCTATGGTCTTGAAAATAAACCTATCCAAACCCTGTGACCGGTTCAATTGGACTTATTTATGGGTCCTTCTATCTAAAATGGGTTTTGATATTCCTTTTATCACTTGGGTTATGAGCAGCCTTGCTTCTGTTTCATTCACTTTATTGATTAATGGAGTGGCTTCATCCTTATTTAGATCTAGGTGTGGGATCAACCAAGGTTTTCCTCTTGCACCCCTGCTATTAATTATTGTTGTTGAAGGTCTGGGTAGGGCTCTACTTTTAACTAAATATTGTGGGAGTTTTCATGGTATTTCATTTGGAAATAATATTACCTTATCTCATGTCCTGTTTGTGGATGATATTGTAATGGTCTCTGATGGTTCTCAACAATGTTTATCAACTTCGTATGAGGTATTGATGGTTTTTTCTAAAGTTTCTGGGATGGTGATTAATGAGGATAGATCCTCCTTTTATTACTCTGGTTTGGATGAATATGAACTGATCTCTTTACATATTTTTTTTTCCTTTTATGTTGTCAAAATTGAGAGTGGTACGAAGTATCTTGGATTTCATCTCAAACCATGCACATACTTGTTTATATATTGGGACTGGATGATAGTTAAAGTGGAAAAAAGAATAAAGAATTGGATCTTTAGGTGGTTGTCTAAGGGAGGTAAGCTTACATTGGTAAAATATGTTCTTGAGGCCATTCCTGTCTACAAGATGCATTTTTGGATCCTAGTGGGTATTATTGCGAAGATAGGTAAGATATGTTACAAATTTGTATGGTCTGGTAATAATGATTATTCTTCTGGTTTACGATGGACATCTCGGAAGGTTATGGAAAACCCAAATTGTTTCAGGGTTTGGGGGTTGAAAATACTTTCTTTATTTGCTAAATCTCTTGTAGTCAAGAATGTGTTGAATCTTATTCATGGATTGGGTCTTTGGGTTCATATTGCTTTACAAAAATATATCAGGCCTTTATCTTTACTGGATTGGATCAGAGCCATTGTTAAGAATAAAAGAGGTATTTTCATATGTTGGAAATTTGTTCTTTGGCATTTTGATCTTATTGATCATTTTCATGTTTGGAAGGTTGGGAATGGTGTTGAATTTAAAATTGGTATGGATCCATGGGTTGGATGCAAGTGGAGACATTTTTTACCTTCTATATTGACTGATAAATTACACTCTGCTGAAATTTATTTTATTAAAGACATTGGTTGTCCAACTGTGTATTTTTTGATGGAACAGGGATGGATTACTGCTGATAATATTGGATTAGTGGATAATCAGGAAATTACTTGTTGGAATGGTTATTTGGTTATTCTCAAAACTAGCCATGTCAGGTTATCTAATGAGGTTGGTGTGATGGTTTGGAATCAATCAAAATCAGTCAAGTACTCTCCTAAATATGGTTATTTGCAACTAATTCTGGATAGGAATGAGGTGGAAATATCTTGGTGTTGGAAATTGATTTGGAAGCTTAAGTGTCCCCTTATGTCCAAAATATTATGCTGGTTTTTATTTTCAGGTAAAGCTCTTACTTGGGATGTTCTCTATAGAAAGGGTAGGGAGGGATATGGTAGATGTTATCTATGCAAACTGGATGCTGAATCTAACTTTCATCTTGGGGTGGACTTCCCTTTTACCAGATCCATTTGGTATGAGATTGAGTCTAAGTTAAAGCTAAATAATTTATGTCTTGGAGATTTAGTGATATCATGTTTGAAGACCTGGTGTCTTAATGAGGAGGTGAAGCATATGAGATATTTACCGGTTATTGTTTCATGGTTCATTTAGAAGGCTAGAAACCAAAGTTGTTTTGATGATTTCACCCCTCTTCCTGCTCAAGTTTCTTCTTTTTTTATATATTATTGAGTTCTTATCCACTGGATAATAGTGTTATGAATATCAGAATTGTTGTTGAGGAGAACATAGATAAATCATCTCCTTCGAGGTATTTTGATGGTTCGACGGCTGGTGAACCACAACTCTGTGGAGCTGGGGGTTTACTATACATTAATTATGATCATTATGTTACCTTTGAAGGTGGTATGGGTTCCAATACTAACAACCTTGATGAGATATTTTCTTTGAAGATACTACTTACTTAGGATCTGGAAAAATATATTTCTAATATGCATATTTTCGGAAACTCTCAGTTGGTCATTACTTGGGTTACAGGAAATTTAAGAATTCAAAATTTGCAGCTTACTCAGGTTCTTCATGAAGTTACCAGAATATCTAATATGTTTGAGAGTGTGGATTAAAGCACATCTACCAAGAAATAAATTCAAAAGAAGATGAATTAGCTAATTTCGAAGCAACTATCCTGAAAGGGTATTGGCATATATCTTAGTTTCAAGCATCTGAAAGATCTAAGTCCTTTCATATTTTTTAGTGGATATGGCTGTATATATGATGACTAGTTAGTTTCTGATGACAGAGACTATTTCTATTTGGGCATGTTTAGATATGTGCAGACTTATTTTCAATTTTAAGTATGTCTATCATATGGTTGTATATATGATGACTAGTAGTATATTTGATAGAGAATGTTTCTTTTTGGGCATGCGTAGCTTTGGAGATGTGCATACTTTTTTTTATAAATTTTGTCTATGAGACTATATAGGGTTTTATGTTTTGTGCAGTATCTTTTGGATTGTATTTTGATAAGTTGGAAGCTGATACTATAATAATCTATTTTAGCTATGATCCTCTTTAAGAATTCTGTTTGTGGTTTTTTAGTATACTTTGAGAGCATGGACAATTATCACTTGTGATATTGCACCATATGAAGAATGTAATTTTCTACTTATGTATATAATTATGATTTTTTTCTGTGGAAAACACACACACACATATATAGAGAGAGAGGATGTGGATTAGTGGGTGTGAGATAAAGAAAGAGTAGGGGGGGTGGTTGGTTAGTGGCTTGGGGGAGAGAGAGAGAGAGGAGTATGGTTTTGGGGGTAGGTGGATGAGTATGGGAGAGATAAATTGGTAGAGTGGGTTAGTAAGGATGAGGTAGAGGAAGGGAGAGAGAGAGAGAGAAACAGGAGAGGGGTTTAGTGGTAGGGGACTAGGGGGTGATTACGGATAGGGAGGATGGGGGGGTTTGGGTGAGAGAGAGATAGGGTTTGAGGGGTTAAGGTATTATGAAGGTGTGTGGTGATTAGAGAGAAGGGGGTGCACAATATATGAAGGGAGAGATGTACAGAAAGGGTAAAGATAACACAAACATGTTTTTATTTTAGTAATGCATGCATATATAAAAACCCATGGAAAATATTATTAATAAAACACATGCATGTTATTTTTTGAACTATAACACATACACGTATTTAATTTAAAAAATATGGTGGGGTTTACTTTTTCTATCTATGCGTTGGATTCTTTTTCACATTGGTTTTTTGTTCGGTTAGTCAAACTCGTAGGTTCGCACTACAAATAACAAAACACATTTATTTTTTCACTTCCATGTTTTCCAACCTTGAATCTACATATGATATGCATGTTTCTTTCTAATGAAATTGCACACTCTGATATTACTGTGTGTAGGATCCTTTTTTCTAGAAAGACAACATTGCTTTATATTTTATAATTTTTTTGGGGTCATATGTGAAATTTCTAAAAAGATAGGTTTATTATTTTATTTGTAAATTTTTATTGGTTCATTTATTATGAGAATGAAAAAGAACCTATACAAGTAGAAGCAAATACCTAGTCAGTAAAAAAAATCATTGATTCTATGAATACCCTCATACATGGGTCTAATGCTCCATCTTCTAATTCAAGGGATTAAGTGAATTGATTAATTTAATATATATATATATATAACATTAAAAACAATGGAAAAATAACACTACAGAAGGAGCACATATTATCCATAAATCTTGAAGGGATTAACTGAATTGCTTAGATTTATACTATTTTCCCATATATAAAAGTTGTATATTATGGAAAATAAATTTCATTTTTGGTTGGAGTGATGTCTACACACACACACACACACACACACACACACACACACACACACACACACACACACATATATATATATATATATATATATATATATATATATATGAAAAGGGGGGATAGGGGTAGAGAGAGTGAGAGAGAGATGGGGCGATTATTATTCGTGGGGATTCATTTAGGGGATAGATAAAGAGAAGGAGAAAGAATGGGGGGTTATGGACACTAGTACAAAATGAGAAATTAATGACTAAAAAATGACTAAATTCGGGCTATAAACGACTATTTTTCAGTCGACGACTAATAGTAGCTAATTTCCACTATCTTATAGCTTGACTAACTTAATCGTATTTCACTTAGTCATTAATAGCCTCACTTATTAGTCATTTATTTAGTCATTTATATTCAGTGATTTATTCATCGATTTAATCATGGATTTAGTCACGTATTTACTCATTTATTTAGTCACAGATTGCAACCATTAATGACCAAATATACGACTAAATAAACTACTAGATGATAACAGATTAATGACTAAGCTAAATACGGCTAAGATAAGGGAAATTAGCTACTAACAGTCGTATATATGCAAATTTATTCGTTTTTATAGTCACAAATTTATGATAAGTCACGAAGGAATCAAACCACCAACCTCCTACCTATAATTAGGCAGTTTCTCTACCATTGAGATAGAACCCTTTAAGAAGTTGTTATTGCTTGAAAAAGATGATATTCAAAGAAATTTTGCATCATTAAAGCATACAAAATAATTATTATCAAGTTATTAAGTTTAGAATTGGGTCAACACAGTTACAGACTTAAAAATTGACAATTTTTACATGCAAAAGCATGTGTTGCACTTCAAACCTTGGGATTGAAAGCTTTGAATACAGGGAAGAAGGAGCTAAATGTGTTATCATACAAAGAGTTTCTTCAGAATTAGTATTACTTCAAGGGAATTCTTCTTTGCAATATAGCCAAAAACTAAATTAGTGAACATACTTGAGTCTCTTAAACCAAAAAATAGAT
>LPNX011105601.1:27500-36233 GCA_001517045.1 Pseudotsuga menziesii
TTCCTAGATTCCACTCTATGTTAGTTGTCTTCTACATGTCCTAGAAGTAAACACATGCTAAAAACGAGTCATGGAGAGCTTGGGAAACATCTTGGAAACCCATTTGAGCATTTCTACTTTATTCCAGATCCTCCAAAGTGCATATCTTCATTTTTTGAAAAGCTGCTTGTTTTATTGAGATTTAAGGAAAAAGGAAAAGCTAGACTATGTGCAGTTGACTTGTTTTTATCCCACATCATCCTCCCTCCTTTTCTTGTAATAAAAGAATGTATGAGTTGTCTTTCCATCCCTCATTATCTTACCTACTTGACTTATCCAATTCATGAGCATCTTGGTGGATTTGGAAACTGCTTTATGCACCTATGAGGGATTTGACTAGATTTAGTAAGCCTGCTTCATGAGGACTTCACTTAGTGAAAATCTCACATAGCACGTGCGATCGTGGGATATTAAAGAATACCCTTAATTTCAAGAGATATTGACCCATACATTTTTTGTTGAAACCATCTCCCAATACTTAAAACCTCCTCCCCACCCCTTTTCATACCTCAATCCTTATAAACCACCCTACCCACCCCCACCTTAAACCCCTCATCCCCCCAATACCTGCAATATATTGGTTCAATTTTTGATAATTTAAAAACCCACAATATGAACTAACGTGATAGGATATTGGTCAAAAAGTGAAGCCCCCCATGGCCTGCTTTTGACCTTTTTGAATGGCATCCTTATGCATTTGAATATATCATGTAATTATATATTGCATCGGCTTATTACTTCATAAGGTCAGCTATTGTACACTTACTCAATACATATTATTGTTATGCCCCAATTTCAAACTCCTTTGGTGTTAATTTTGCATGTTTGATTAGTAATTTTGTGAGTGTAATTGTTCTATCTCTTGGGTTAAATTTCCACAAATATCTCTTGGCATGCCTGAATATATCAGAAAAATATCATTATATGAAATCAAGCAAATTAAAAGTCAAATAAGGTAAGAAATCCTTTCCATTCATAAAACAATCCATCAGTGACAATATAAAAATACATGAAAGCAAAATATTTCAGATTGAGTGTTGCAAAGCATAAGCTACCATGTAAGTTAATTCTAGAAATGAAACATATATTTATAGAAGTTTGAAGGCTACCAAATAAGCAATCAATTTTGTAACATTTAATCAAAACAAAAATAATTAACTGCACTAATCCCCCAAATAAAAACACACAATACAAAAAAGAGACTAAATATCATACAATTCTGTAACAATTTAAATTGATGTATACAAATGCATAAATGTTTCTAAGACTCTTCCTAATTACAAAATATCCCCTTAAGGGTTTTCTTAAACCTTGTGGAACTTGAAAATGTTTCATGGATCCTTGATTGGTTTTGGTAGTTTTAATAAATTTTACATTAGTAATAATCCAATGATAAACTATGAGTAATCAGTGTCCTCATGCAGTAGTATTGTAACTCGACCGCTTCATGTCCCAACCATATGATTTGATTTTTTTGTAATTCGAGATAAAAATTTTGGCATTGTTCAACTCCAAGCAAAGTGTTTATTAAGTAATTTTTGTAACAAGTTCTCAATGTTCATTTATTTTAAGAATATGGGTGAGAAAAATGAAAGTATATAATGCATGATAGATGGTTGATCAAAATATAGGTAGTTAGGGTCAGTCCGATCCCTTTCCATCATTTACCCTACACCATTGTCCTGACTTATAACAATTCAAATGCGATAAGTGTCATAACTTATAGCTTAAGACCAGCTTTTGGAAGGAAAAGACTTTTTCCACTAAAAAATTGAAGTATAAAAATTACCCTTGAAATTTTAGTGAAAAGGCCACATTTTCAACCCAAAACTCTAATATAAGTTCACTTGTATTAAGCTAAAAAACTGACAAAAAATGGTGAGGGAAAACATGAATAATAAAAAACATAAAGTGGAAGATTAGTTTTCCATTCAACAATCAACAAGCAGTGGCATGAATAAACAATAGCAGGGTACCCTGTTGTATGCACATTTTGCACAAAAAATCCTAGATATTATTCACATTGAAGAAGTTTACGAAATATGAATAAAACAAAAGTATCATAGGGTAGTAATTCATAAAAAATATTATTCATATTCTACAACATAATTAATAATGTAGCACAAGTCCCACTAGAAAAGGTATAAAACATGAACATCACAAGGCGTGACCAATACAAAGACACCAAATGAAGAAGAGGCTTTAAAGCATACAACATTCATACACATTCACATTCATGTTTAAAACTGTTTAAATGCATCCTTTCCTCTATTAGAAGTTCAAACTTGAGCTAAAATAGGACAAATCAGATCCCTATATTTAAGATAATTTAGTTAATGTCTGAAAAATGAGCACATAAGTAGCCATTGAGACCACATAGTACATACAACAACAAAAAGTACAACGTGAGAGTTTCAAAGCAACTATCTTATATTAAATATTATGTTTCCTCTCACATAAGTAGATGAAATCGTTGTCATTTTGGCTAATAAGTGATTACTATATCGTGAATTTTCGTAGTTAGTCATCTTTCCAAGATGATCAATGATGTAGGTTGCTTCCATGCAGTTAGTATAGAAAAATCTAGGCACTGAGGTTGTGAAAGAATACCCATCGTATTTACATCCACATGACTAACATAAAGTTTGCATGTCAAGATATCATTGAGACTTGAAGTTTTCTTAAGTTTTCTCTAGAATGACTCAAACTGGATTTACTCCATATCATTGAATAAATACTGGGTAGATATTTAATAACATCGGTACTTACTCATTTTCGGCACTCTTTTCTTGCTTTATGGAGGATTTTAATTTAGGACTACAGGTTGCTAACTTGTTTAAATGCATGCTTGGCATATAAGTCCCGAATAGAAGGATTTTACATTTTACTGAATGATTGAGATATTTGACTAGAATATGGACAGAATGAATCTTCACATCTTTTAATAGAAAAAAAATTACAACACCTATGACCTGCATTGCAAATGAATATATTATGTTTACAACAACTGTAAATGACCTTGACTTAATAATTTGTACGGAAATTGGTTGGAACAAATTAAATGCTTACTTGAATATAGTGAATAAGAGATCCCTTATTTCACTACATAGAACATACAACAACCTAAAAACATGATAACCAACATATAAAAGATAAGCTTAAACTAAAAAAATTGTAGGCTTGAACATGCCAATTGTAGCATCATGATACCAAAAACTAAAATAGTGAAACATAAATTTATTAAATAGCTTAACATTAAGACATAATATTTAATGACGAGGAAGCTAAACAAATTTCAATAGACTAAATAATATACTGTTGGATTATTCCATAATACTAAGAGCGGGGGGGAATCAGTATTGTCTTTTTCCCTTTTTAAAGTAAAAAAACACACAATCAATCAAACAAGTTAAGACAAAAATTCTATCATGGAAAATTCAAAGAGAAAACCACCAATTCAAACGCATTAAAAAGATGAATCTAAAAAAATTCTTTATCTACTACTACGGAAAGGATGCAACAACACCTTGGGTTTCTTCCTTCTAAAATAGACAAGGATGCTACAACACCATAGGTTTATACCTGCTACAACAGACAAGGATGATGCAATACCCTAGGTTTTTTCCAGCTACAACATACAAGGATGATACAACACGCTTTGCAGACTTGTATCTTGCCCTAGCATGGCCCTGCCACCCTGGACTGAATTTTATCAGTCTGCTATCCAACTGCATTCACTTTTGGACTCTGTCACTTACGATCATAGAGACAAGTTATTTCCTTAAATCCTTCTGTCAATAAATACCTTCATGTTTTCCCATTGAAACATCTCTTCACCATTGCACTATTTCATTGATCGTTCCTCTTCATGAATCTTCCACTCGTGACCTTTCACATTCTCCATTTTCGTAACCATCTTGAGCCATTGATTTTATAATGGTATTTTTCTTAAGCGTAGATCTAAAATAGGATGCGGTATGTAGATTCCTAAACTCTGACATTTCTCAAAATGTATAATTTTCGCACTTAGATTTGTCCCTCGACCTTTCCGCACCATTGATCTACTTCAAGCTCTCTGTGACCATCGATCTCCTAGACTGCGAGTTGCAGAACTGTGACATTTCCAAAAAAAAATTGTGATTCTCCACCTTCTGCTTTCCGCATTCCACTAGAAGACTTCAGGTTGTAGAAATCCATATTATTTTATACTTTGATTTCTCTTCTTCTGCATTCTACCTTCCGCTTTCTTCATTTTTCATTCTGCTAGTGGATTCCGAGTTGCAAAAACTCATATGATTTTATACTTTGATTTATCATCTTCTGCATTTTGCATTCCTCTTTGCACCTTCCGCATTTTGCTGGTGGATTGGGGGTTGCAGAAACCAATATTATTTTAGACTTTGATTTCTCATCTTCCATATTCCACCTTCTACTTTGCGATTTCCTCTTTTCTTCTGAACCATTTATTTCTTTATGGGTTCACTCCTGTCTCTTGATATACAATTTAATGTGGATTGTGGACCTTCATTTTTCTTGTGCAAAAATAATTCCCCACCATAGATTTCCTTGCAAATTCAATCCTAACCATTGATATTCAACCACCTTCGATCTCTACCATAAGATCTTAAAACACATGGACAAGGTATATCTATTTATTTCATTCGATCTCCACTTCATGAAATTAAGTTCTAGCCGTAGATTTGTATGATATATGGATTTTCAATTCTGATCTATGGATCTCCAATTCCAATCTATGGATCTTTAATTTTGATTGTTATCTTCCACTGCTTGATTTTTCGATATTTTCCCTGTCACAGAATTTCCTTACCACTCGACCCTGTCACTGATTTTCCTTTTCCATTGTTGAAATCATTTGACATCAATGATGATCCATGTAATGGATCCTTTCTCTTTTACTTATTTCATCTTGCTACCATGTCTATTTGTTATTCTATTTTCATTCATGAACTCCTTTGACATTAATGACAATTGTGTTCTCAACAATCTCTCCCTTTGGCATTGATGGAAACATCTAAAAATTCTCCCCCTTTGACAACAATGACAAAGGATAACCTATTATGTCATTGCTGTACCCATTTTGACATAGTATTTATTGTCTTCTTCTTTCTAACAACTCCCCTTGTCATCATATCCCCCCTTGAGATTGCGCTTCCTCTTATACAACTATTTTAAGAGGATCACAACCAACTTATATCTAATATCTTCAAAGGCTTCCTTAGGTAGTGGCTTGGTGAAAATGTCAGCAACCTGTTCTTTTATTTCAACATAATCTAGTTTGACAACCTTCTGGGACACTTGTTCTCTTAGGAAGTGATATTTTATTTGTATGTGTTTTCTATTAGACTGCATGACAGGGTTTTTTGACATATTAATGGCACTGACATTATTAGAATTTATTATTATTGGGTTCTCATACTTCACAAGTAAGTATTGTAGTTTCTGCTTCATCCAAATGACCCGGGTGCAACATGATGCAACATAAATATATTTGGCCTCTACTGTGGAGAGTGAAATGGAATTTGTTTTTTACTTAACCATGGAACCAAACAATTTCCTAAGAAGAATGCTGCTCCGTTGGTACTTTTTTCGATCATCAACACTTTGTTCCCAATCTGCATCAGTAAATGCTTTGAAAATAAAATATTGAAAAACCCATACTCCATAGTACCTTTCAAATATTTTAAAATTCTTTTTACTACAGTTACATATGTTTCTTTGGGGATTGACTAGAATGTATAAACCAAACCTACAGCTCGCATCACATCTGGTCTTGTAGCTATCAGATACAGCAGGCTACCTATTATGGATCTATACATGGTATGATCCACTTCCATAGAATCATCATCCTTACTTAATTTACAACCTGTGATAATTGGAGTACTAACAGATTTGTAATCTTCCATCTTAAATATTTTAAGCATGTATTTGATGTACTTAGTTTGAGAGATAAATATTCGTTTGTCTGTTTGGTAAGCTTGTAACCCCAAGAAGAATGTTAGTTCACCCAACATTGACATTTCAAATTCCTTCTTCATTTCAGAAGCAAATTTTACACTTAGTATTTATAAATTGCTTCCAAATATGATGTCATCTACATAAATAACAACAATTATCATAGTTTCATCTTTGACTTTTAAGTAGAGATTACTTTTAGTGGCCCCTCTCTTAAATCCTTTTTTTTAAATAGTTGTCAAACCTTTAAAGCTAGGCCCTTGGATCTTGTTTCAGACCTGTTGTGCCCCTGCTCAACAGCCTTCTAAAATCATTATTTCATCGAACAAAATCCCATTTTGTTCGATGAAATGTTTAAATTTTAAAAGGGATAAATTCGGCTACTGAAAGGAGGATTTTTCCTTGGCTACTGATTTATTGAAGTCAACATTTTTTGAACAAACTTTGCAAGTTACATTGGATCAATGATATCAATATCTCTGAGTTACTGGTTTGGATGAATTGTAACTAGGGATGTTAATACATGAGTGTTCATGGTCTTTATGCTTGATGCTGTATATCCTAGTTGTGCAGGTTCTCTTAAACATTAACACCGTTTCTGGTCGATTTCATTGATAAGAAATATTGCTAAGGTCGTGTATCATGATCTTTATGCAGAATCGGGTAATGGTGATCAAAGGTTTGTCGAACTCTATGGAAGCCTAGATACATGATTCACATGCCATATCCTAAAGTTTGTTAACCATTATTTGCATTGATATTAATTTGCATGTGATAATATGCAAAGGTCTAGTGTCGAGTTATATGATAATTCACCACCTTTGATGGATGAGTCGAACACATTATAAGGGGATGAACGTATTATGGTTTTATAGGGAATGATCTATGGCACGAGTCACACTCATCACGAATTCAGAGTGTTATTATGACACTCGTACTTACCCTGCTGTCCAAGTCTCAGCTCTCGTACCTATTCCTTGTCGTGGCTGTTTACTAGTGGAGCACCTGTTATTACGTACACCTCGAGCTTTCCTGTCATTTAATTCAGGCTTGATTGAGATAACATTATTCTTTCAGGGTTTCAACCATCATTTTCGTTCAGCACTCCGAGTAGTGATGGCTCTGCTCATGCCGAACCCGCAGGGGTTTCGCTTGCAATTACACATGGCTTATCCTTTGCATTATTTAGTGCTGCTGAGTTTCTATCCCAAATGCTCACGACCTGGCTTTCTGTCTTTGGTCCAGTGGTGGCATGTATTCTGTGCATGGTTTCGCGTTTATAAACAATTAGTGATGGCCCCTGTCGTGAGAGTCGAACGCTATGAATTAACCCTATTGAATTCGAACCCTGGGCTTTTGCAAAAGGTCAAAGATGTTGGGTGGCTGCCATTCCTTGAGAAGTTTTCTGATTCTAATCCAGAAGTCACCAGAGTGTTTGCTTTGTCCCTGGTAAACTATCAAGCAGAAGTTGGATATTTGTGCTTTCGGGTTGATGAGAGGTCGATTGCAAGTGCAACAGGTCTGTCTCTGGATGGGCAGAAGTGGTTTAAGTATCAGAAAATGGAGATTATGGAATGGAGATCGTTGCTGAAGAACCCGACTCAAGAAATTTCTTTTCGGACAGGAGTTGCACGTAAGTATTTCTTGAAAAACTGGCGCCCCGTGCTTGATTTAATTCACATGTATTTAACCTGCGAAGGTCGGTTGTCCTCGGCCTATGTATACCACCTTCGTTTGATGGATGCTTTCATAGGATTTCCCATCAATCTCCCTTACTATCTTCTACACATTTTGTTTAAAATGTCAAACGCCATAAAGAAGGGACCAAAACAAGTAAGCCACAGTTTGTTTCACCACGGGCTAGTCCGTATGTTGATTGAGAATGAACTAATGAAGTCTGGTCGCTCATGGGAGCAGTTCATAGAATCAAATGGTTTCTCAGAGTTTTGTCATTGTATGTTTGACAGTCCAGATGACTGTAGAAAACATAGGGTTTCAAGTTCGGCTCCTTTGAGCAAACCTACATTAAACCCTAGCCTTAAGAGTGCAGAACCCTCTCAAGCACCTCTGGGTAACCCAGAGACAGATTCCCATGCCTCCTTACAGCCTAGACGTATGAAGAAAATTTCAACCCTGTCACCCGTCACTCTATCAAACGGTAGCGACAGAGTTGGAGATCGTCGAGGAAATATACCTAGGTCCAAGTTGGTTAGAAGGCTAACCAGGAGCATGGTGAAATCCAGGATGGCGCAAAACCCTGTGAATGTTAAGCTTCCAGTCGAAACCGTTGTAATTGATGAAGAGGAAATCACTACTCCTTTACCTGTTAACGTTGAGGCGATTCATCGTGATTTTGATACTGATCTAGCTGGACAAAATCACCCCGTAACTGCTGAAGGCATCTCTGAAAATCCTTCGCTGTCTGTAGAGGTTCAGCCTGTTCAGTCTGATATTGATGTCACTCTTGATCGTGATAGTCCTTCAACAGTGGATGAGAAAGTTCAGGAAGTCCTAGTTGATTGTACGACTGATTCAGTTGTAAAAGAAAAGCCTGTTAAAACAACTTCAGCTGTTTCTCGTGGAATTAGGGAAACTATTCACCCTATGTTCATTAGTTGTCTATTAGACAAGGTTCGCCGAATGGAAGATAAGATGAACGAAATAGTAGCGAGTCGAGACTTATTGAAAGCCGATAATGAGGGTTTAAAGGCAAAGGTTGAT
>LPNX011105601.1:47272-71741 GCA_001517045.1 Pseudotsuga menziesii
AACTTGGATTAATCTTTGTAATTATAAGTATAGGATCGACACTAACTATCGGTAGCATTAATTGTAACCATTAGTTTTCTAGGATCCCAGGCCAACAGAGCCTTTAAATCTGTCGGGAGCGACTATTCCAAACAGCTTGGAGCCTGTTCTAAGGGTCCCGGACTGGGTCGTTTTCCCCCGTTGCGGGCTTAGTCAAATATGCCCATCAACAAGACCATAGAGTGCACTTTTTAGTTTGCAAACATAATATTCATTTTCCGATAATAGGAAACCTTTAGTTTTTTCAATATAAACCTCTTCTTCTATTTTTCCATTCAAAAATGTAGACTTGACATCCATTTGATAGACTTTAAAATTTTTATGGCTTGAGCATGCTAGAAACATTATGATTTCTTCAAGTCTTGCCACAAGAGCATAAATTTCTTCAAAATCAATCCCTTCTACCTCACCATACCCTTTACATACTAATATTTCCTTGTTCCTTATCACTTGACCATCCTGATTGAATTTGTTCTTGAAAACCCATTCAGTCCCTATAACATTCTTATCCTTAGGTCTTGGGACAAGTTCCCAGGTCTCGTTTTTCTCAATATGATCTAATTATTCATTCATTTCTTTAACCCATTCATTACTTTTGTTGTATTTTGTAAAATCCTTAGGTTCCACTATTGAGAGTAGGGCTTGCTCATTAAATGGTAGTCGTCTCCTTGTACTAACTCTAGCATTTTTATCAGCTATGGTTTATGTCTCTAGATGATTATTTTGTATCCTTCTAGATGGAGTTTTTTTATCAGGTATTAGGGAGTTTTCTTCACTTACATGTGTATCTTCCTTCTCTATTTATTATTTTTCATCATGAGTACTTTTTTCCTCTTGTAAGTATGGCATTTCTTCATTTTTTGTATTTTCAGCAATGTCATAATTTTGGTTTTATATCATATATTTTAACATCTAAAATTTCTACAATCTTGTGTAACCTTTTATTGTAATATCTATATTCCTTCTTTATGGAAAAATATCCTAGAAATATTCCTTCATCCGTCGTAGAGTCAAATTTACTATGATCATCTTTGTTCCTTTTAATGTAACACTTGCTGTCAAGTACTTTGAAATATTTGACTGAGGATGGTATTCCATACCATAGTTCATAAGGGGTATTGTCATTATTCACTCTAAGTTGTCCTCTATTAAGTATATAGATAGTTATATATACTACTTCTTTCCAATATGCATTTGCCATCTTTGCTTGATTAAGCATTGTTATGGCAGCTTCTTGGATGGTGGAAAAGAATCCCCCCTCAGAATTTCCCTGGAAAAGAATTGGATATGCATCTCACATACTACTTTCCAATTCCCAGGTGGCTTCCTCTGGACTAAGGTGCTTCCATTGAACCTTCACATGTCCAATGGTGCAGTTCCAAAGTGTGATCTCCCTACGCCCAAGGATACAGTCCGGTTCCACCAGAAAATCTCCTTCTGGTTCCACTTGTACATCATTCCAGTTAACAACATGAGTAGCATCATGAACATATTTCTTTAATACATAAATGTGAAAAACATTATGTACTCTTAAATTTGATGGTAATGCTAATTGATAAGCTACCTGTTCAATTATGGATAGAATTTCAAATCGACCACAGTAACGAGGAGCTAGTTTTGCACAACTCCCCAATATCAGAGAGCTCTTTTGGGGCCTCACCTTAATGAACACATGTTTACCTACCTGAAAATCCTTTCGAGTTCTTTTAAGATATGCTTGACTTTTCTGTCGATCCTGTGCAACTTTTAGATTACCTTGTACCTGCTTTACAATTTCTTCCATTTCCTTTAACAGTTTAGGACCTAATACCAATCTATCCACCAGATTACTCCAAGAGATAGGAGTATTACATTTCCTTCCATATAAAATCTCGAAAGGACTAAATCTGGCTGATGCCTAATAATTATTATTATAAGCAAATTCTACTATATGCAAATAATCCTCCCATTTACCTGGCTGGTCTTTCACATACATTCTTAATAGATATTCCAGTACTTGGTTTACTCTTTCAGTTTGTCCATCTGTTTGAGGATGGAAAGAAGTACTAAAATTTAATGTAGTGTTTAATCCTTTAAACAAAGACTTCCAAAAGTTACCTATAAATTTAGGATCTCTATCTGAGACTATTACTTTCGGTATTCCATGCAATCGAAAAATCTGTTTTAGAAAGATATCAGCTATGTTTGCAGCTTTATATGTAGTTTTAATAGGTATAAAGTGAGCTGATTTACTTAACTTATCAACTACTACCATGATAGAATCATTCAGATTCTGATTTCTAGACAGTCTTCAGCCATTACCCAGCTAGGAATGGGTAATGGCTGAAGTAATCCAGCTGGGTGTTGATGTTCAGTTCTCACCTGCTAACATTCAAAACACCTAGCAATATATTCTGCTACTTCAGCCTTCATATTTGGCCAAAAATATTCTTTTCTTAACATAGTTATAGTCTTTTGATAGCTTGGATGACCTGAGTATGGGGTTTTATGAATTTGATCCAAAATTACAGCTTAACTTTAGGTACATTAGGTACATACATTCTGTCTTTATACAGTAAAAATTCTTTTGCATTCAAACTATACCCTTTACTTAAGCTTTCTGTTGGATTTTCTTTAGTATTAGCTTGTAAATGTTGGTAAATTTCATCTTGTTCTATTCGTGCTTTAAGCCGTTCATCTAAATCTGTAGTGTAAGTGCTAATAACTGCTGCAAAATTCAGCCTTGCATTCCTAATTAATGCATCAGCAAATTTATTTTCTTTACCTTTAATGTGTTGAATTTTGAAATCATACTCACTTAAAAAAGCTATCCACCTAGCTTGTCTAGCATTTAGATTAGGCTGATCTAACAGATACTTCAATCCTTTATTATCAGCCATTAAAATAAATTCTTTTATGCCAATTAGGTGATGTCACCACATCCTTAAAGCATGTATAACAACTGCTAATTCCATATCATAAGTTGCATAATTCTTTTCATGAATTTTTAATTTTTTGGACTCATAGGCAATAACATGCCCTTCTTGAGTCAGAGCACCGCCTAAGCCATCATTGCAAGCATTAGTGCACACTACAAATTCTTTATTAGGATCAGTTATTCTTAAAATAGGTGCACTGGTTAATAAAGTTTTTAACTTTTTAAAGCTTTCCTCACATTTCTAGTTCCAATCAAACTTCTTCCCTTTCTTTTGTAAAGAAGTTATCAGATTCGTGATCCTCGAAAAACCTTCAATGAACCTCCAGTAGTAACTGGTAATTCCCATGAAAGATCAAACATCAATTACATCCTTAGAAACCGGCCAATCTTCGATTGCCTTTATCTTTTCGAGATCTACTGAAATCCCTTCCTTGGTCACCACATGACCTAAATACTGAATCTTATCCTTGAAGAAATCACATTTACTAAACTTTGAAAAGAGTTGATGATCTCGTAACTCTCGCAAAACAATATTTAAATGTTCTTTATGTTCTTCTTCAGTTTTTGAATAGATTAAAATGTCATCGATGAACATGACTACAAACTTATCAAGATACTTATGCATAACGTTGTTCATTAAACACATAAAAGCAACTGGAGCATTAGTAAGCCCAAATGGCATGTCAACAAACTCGTAATGGCCATATCGAGTTCTAAAAGTTGTCTTAAAGATATCTTCATCTTTAATCCTAACTTGATGATATCTAGACCTTAAATCTATTTTTGAAAAAACCATGTCTCTACGTAGTTGATCAAATAGATCATCTATGCGAAGCAACGGATATCGATTTTTAATGGTCATCTTATTCAACTGACGGTAATCTATGCAAAGTCGCATGGTTCCGTCATTTTTCTTAACGAAGATGATAGGTGCCCCCCAGGGAGACACACTAGGTCAAATATACTTTTTATCAATTAGTTCTTTTAATTGAGACTTTAATTCATTAAGTTCAAGTATGTTCATTTGATAATGGGCCTTTGATCTAGGTATTGCACCAGGTACCAGCACAATGGTGAAATCCAATTCCCTTTTCGACGGTAGTCCTAGAATTTCTTCAGGGAATACATCAACATATTCTCTTAAGACTGGTATGTCTTCCAATTTTAACTTATCTATCTTAATTAGACTCTCCTCGTTAGTTACTATTACTGCATAAGCTTTACATCCCTTCCTAACAGCTCTCTTAAGCTGTAGAGCAGAAATCTGCCTTATGGTGGTTTTTCTAGGGATTCCTTTTACACTTACTGGTTTTCCATCACTGTTTAAACATGTTAAGGTTTTATCATAACAATTTAAAATTACCCTGTGTTGTTCTAACCAGCCCATACCAATCAATAAATCATAAGAGCCAAGAGGCAATACATTAAGCTTCACAATAGTTTCAAAATGATCCATAACTACTGCACATTCTTTTACAAAACAGGTTACCTTTCTTTTAGAACCAATGGCTAACTAAACTAACCAAGAATTCTCAAATTTTTCAACAGGTAACTTACATTTTTCTACCATTTTAGGTGCAATATAATTGATACTAGCTCCTGGATCAGTCAAAATAGTTACAGGGGTTTGATTTATCATACCTTCTACTTCCACCACGGAAGTTTGATATTCTGCTTGTTGATTATCCAAGGCTGCATTGATTCTGGGCATAGTCCTCGCTAATTCTCCAACAGTCATCTCCTCCTGTATGGTATGAATATTACTGATAGTATTTTTCCTATTAGGACAGACTGAAGCATAGTGTGGGCCATTACACTCCCAGCACTTTATAAGTTCTTTGCGCTCAAAGTTCTTGGTATAATTACCATGGTTATTAGAAAATTCTTTACCCTTAGAATTATTCTGATTGTTTGGAGAATTATTCTTATTTCCTTGGAAGTTATTATTGTTAGGATAATTCCAGGCCTTTTTGTTCTTAGAATTTCTGTTGGGCACAAAATCCTTCTTCTTTTGTTCATACTGGTTATTATTTTTCTTGGCCTTCTAGTTGGCCACGCTTTCCTTCTTCCAATTATGTTCAAAACAAAAGTTAGCTTTCCTCATAGCTTCTTAAAAAGTCTTTAGATTGTCATATTAAATGTTGTCCTTAATATGATAAGGTAGACAGCTGAGGAATCACTGTACCTTTGGTTTCTCATCTACAAGGTATAGCACATACCTAAGTAGACTTAAAAACTTGTTGTTTATATCTCTCATTGTCATTGATCCTAACTTAAGCTCATAAAATTATTTTGCTCTCTCTTCATAGTATCGCTCAGACAGAAATTTCTTTTTGAAGTACCTCTTGAAGGTACTCCAATTTACATTCTTCTCTTTTATTCCCTTAACTCTCTTCAAGTCCTCCCACTAAATGCCAGCCTTTCCCAAGAGATTATAAATATTCATTCTAGCCTTTAACTAGTTAGAATAGTTATATATTTGGAAGTACTTCTTCATTCCAGATAACCAAGATTCCCCTTCCTCCCCCTTCTCAGTCTCTCCATTAAATGTTGGTGGTTTTATATTTTTGAATTCCCCAGAAATTTCCTCATAAGGTTTGTATTTCCTCTTTTCAGTGTAATTATTATCATCACTACTATCACTAGTAGAATGGAAATTTCGTTGTTCACCAAACACCTCTAAAGATGAACTACTTTCATTTTTAGTATGTTTCATCTTTTTAAATTTGCGTTCATGACTTGTATCTTCTGATTCAGTTCTTCTGCACCTACCCTCAGTTTGAAACATTTCTATTAGGATATGATTCATCTCCTCCTGAGCTCTCAGAATCCTTTCATTCTCTCGTTTTACAGATTCCATTTTAGATTTTAGGTCTTTTGTTGTTTGCAACAGTTCTGAGGAATTGGTAGTTAAAGCTTTTGGTATAGGATCTTTTGGTAAATTTTTTGGAGTAAATGGAGATTCCTCCTCTGCATATTTTTCGAGCCTTTCCATACCTGTTTGTTAAACTTCAGAAACAATTTCTCTGTTGAATAACATTTAAAAGAAAATACATCAGCATAATAATTCAATTTATTGTTTCATAAAAGCTAGTTGGGCTTCATCAAGGCCTAGTGTTTGAACCGTGTGCTCTGGTACCACATGTCAAAACCCCAAATTTTCACAAAAATTTAAAATTTTGAGATAACATAAAATGCTGAAACTACGGTTTACTAATAGCTAAAGGTTAGGAGTAAAAAAAACAGCCAAATGATTAGTATTACATAATCTCTATTACGTTAACTAAGCAGTTTCATTTTTGTAACATGAATAAGGTTTACTTGTGTATTGTTTTATTTCAGTTCACTGATGAGTCTTCTTTATGACAAGTAGGTGGAATCTAACTTTGAATCCTCGGCTTACTTAGCATTTATGCTAACGCAGAAATATTACTGGTTCTTATAGGTTTACAGGTATGATCGAACGAGTAACATTTTAAATTTCATAAAGTATCTAGAAATTTTTCTATTTGAAATTAATAAGCTTAGTAAATAAGCTGCTAAATTCCAAGCAACTTCCATAAGGTAAAAATAGTTTGCTTTCTTCATTTTTTCTTGTAAACAAAGTTCAGAATAATTGAGTTTCTTTCTTTATCGTACGTAGCGACAATAAAGATACTTACTATGGCTCTAAACTTGTAATCTTAGTTGCATAGTAACTTATACTTTAATATGCATATCTTGCAACGTTATACTGATTGTACTATTGGTTATTATAAATTATCATACTACTTACTTGAGTATCAAGTTGATCGATATTTATCTTCTATAGGGAAACTTACATCCTATAAACTTCTTGACACTATAAGTTTGTTTAGTGTAAAAACAATAGTGTCTTTTCACATGATATACTGTTTTCCTTTGCTTCATAGATCTAGGTCAATTCAAGTGGTTCTATCGATTATAGATTCAAGTAGAATTATTCCATTGCACTTCTTAATATTCCTATAATTCTTTTCTTATATTAAGTTACTGTCTATAATAGTTTTTAATTTAGATGTTTTCTATAATGATCAACCTTCCATCTTCTGCTAAGCACCAGATATCTTTTATATTCATAAACTCATCCTACCAATAAATAATTTTGGTAAGTTACTAACAAAAGCAAAGTTGAGAAACAACTATTGACTCTTAAAGTCTAATCCCAAATGAACTATGTAAAAAAATTCAATATATATTCTTTTACCATACTAGCCAACTTTATAGTTTATTTCCAATCGAACATTGGTTTTACAAGGGTTAGAAACATGTACATATTATTTTGTTTATAAACATACAATTCTGTTGTTAGTTCAAAGCTTCTAAACAAGTCTAAAACAAATTAAACTTGAAAAGAATTGATGATCCTCCTCTTTACTATGCTATCCAATTTTATAATTATCACCACTTGAATTGTGGGTTTTAAAGGAGTATAACCTTGCATAGACCATAATGTATGTAAACATATAATTCTATGGTTGTTCGGTGGTTTAAAATAATTCATCTTGGACTTTTTCACATAACAAATGGTTATTATACTTGCTAGGGTTAACATTGATAAAAAAACATGGTTAATAAAACACTCACATCATAATATCGACCTTATGATATAGTTTAATGAATTACATCCATCCCAAGCTAATTGTTTTAAGAGTGAAAGGTTTATTTTATAAACCAAGCATAAACAAATAGTTTCGAAGAGTTTTAAGCAAAGATTCTGGGGTTGTATAATGACTATATGATTATCAAACCTTCGTTTGGTCAACGTCCCGAAAATCATTGTTTACCCAACTCCAAAATCAACGCTAAACAACCTTGTGATATATACGTGTTATGTTCACAATAAATTATATATGTGAATATAATATAGTTCCTGCATTGCTTGTTAACAAATCATGATACAAATAATTGGAAATTATTGGAATGCAGGTGACTATAGAGTTTGACCCATGCATTGTTTGATTTTCTAATGGGAACGTGGACTTCTCCTGACCATGCACTAGAGATATAAGTTCCTCGCAACCCTAACCCTAACCCTTTTTCATTTTCCTTCCATAGTTCTCAGGCCTTCGGGCTGCGTTGCAAAAACTCTCATGGCGATCGTGAGACCTTTCTGGTTCTAGTTGTGCTCCGAGTCTCGATTAATGTTGTTACAGCCTCTAATACTCAATCTTATTCCCTTTCTTTGTACTGTGGGTCTTTACTCTGCAAGGGTTCATTGCTTGTTCCTTTGCACTTGCATGTGGTCAGTGTGTGACTTCATTTTGCCTTTCTTTTGTGGCCTGCCACTTCTATGCAAAGTTGTGTCTTCGCTGATGTTAGTGTGCTCCTTCGCCATCATTGCAGGGTTTGGAGCTTCACATTAATACCTTGCTGTTGGTGACAATCTCAATACTAAACTATTTATTTTCTTTAATCATGTATATATTCAATTTTGTATTCAAAATAAAATTACCCAATTTAAATCCGTATTTACAGTAGGTTTTTATTAGGAAAGAAATTTCAAAACTAACGTACCGTGCTATGCACTTGCGGGACCTGTAACTTCTCTTTGCGAACAGTAAAGATGATGATGCTAGCTGTCTTTGTGGCTCTTAGCTGTCTTTATAAGTTAATGCTGGTATTTATACTGTTTACAACCCTCGCTTCATCGATGGGTATCCCTGGCCATGAGCTGAGTGTTGTATTTGGTTTTAAGGTCCAGCCTTCTGGCTTGTTAAAGTAATGTAATGGGTTTTTAAGACAGTCTCTCTTCCAGCTTAGACTTGTTTTCTGTAGTATATTGTTTGGTAACTTTGTGTAAATAGGTTTTCTACCCTTTTCGACTATGAATAAATAAATTTACTATTTATTGTGTTTTTTTGATATAATGTAGTTATTTATTTAAGCCATAACTATAACTCTTGCTTAGAGTAATTTGTAATAAATATTTGTTTGCTCAGGTATAAGAGCTAGGGTTTCATGAATGAAACCCTTGTTTACCTAATTCTTTAATTTTAATTAAACAGGTTCTATTACTTGTTTTAATCTTGTTTTTAGTTAATGTTATTATAGATGTGTAGCGAATATCTTTTTAGTTGCATAAGTACATATCTGGCAATAAGGACTGTCACTAGTCTTTGATAGTTTATTTGTTTATTGAATAATGGTCCAAATAATAGAATTACAGTTTAAAAGTTTATGTTTTAAATAATAAATTTAATATAGGGTTTCGACCCTGTAGATACTCTTAATGGAACAGTTCTTTTCATAAATATACATTTATTTTCATTCTGATTATTATTGTATTCTCGTTTTTCTTATCTATTGAAATGATAAAAAGAATTTGATAGATAAACATAGATATTTTTAAATAAGTTTATTCTTAATAAAATAAATATTTTTCATATTACTTTCCTCTGTTAATAGTAACTGTTAGTCTTGTTTTATTAATATTAGTAAATAAACTATATACTTAACAGTTTATACCTTTATTGAACTGAATGTAAACAAAGTAGTTTAATTGTCTTTCGTCTACTGCATATGCCTCTGGTTAATAATTAAACACAAAGAAAATACATATATAACATAACACAGTTCACCCTCCTACACATTTTAATTTCAATAAAAAGATAATGTACTGTGTATAAATAGAACATATTATTTACTAGGATATTCTAATAATATGATAATCCTTCTACCTACAATGAGTTATTGCTATTTATTTTCCAGTATACTTACATAAGTAAGCTAGTTAAACAATAAACATAGATAAACAGGTTATTGTACTTTTCTGATAATAATCTACATACATAAATAAATTACTTGCTATTGTAAAATGCATAACATATCTAATCTTTCCAGGCTCTTATCATTTCCTTCATCTACTTTAAATACTCTATCTATGCTGGAGTACAGTCTGGTCCTTCCAGATGTGGAAAAACACAGATCAGAATTATTTTCATCTATTCAGATTCATTCCTTCACTAATCCCAAAATATTACTAACTCTTAACAGTTTACAACTAAATACTTAACATTCATTTAGTAGTTAGATCCATATTTAACCATCTAACACAGTAAAACAAAAGATTGTAGAACCTGATTAAGCTAGACAATAACAATGTTAGGAGGTCATTCCTCCCTACCAACTCCTGGAGAGCGCTCAAACAACACTTCCTCAGGACCCCTGAGCCTGTTCCTGGTCTCCTTGGCTGAGAACTGGTGGAGCAAGCAAACAATAGACTAGTCCAATGACTCAATAATCACTTTGCACTCAGCAGTAAGATCCTTCAGCTGAAAATATGCACTAGATCACTTAGTATTTAACCCCTTAAACTCTTTCCCCAAATTCCCTTTGCATTGAATTTCTCTGAAGTACATTCATCTGAATGATCACTTCCCTAGAATGAGCAACTTCAGCTCTCTTCAATGGGCATTTTTATAAATATTTCCTAGGCCTTTTGGGTCAGTTGTCATTAATTGAGCCACCTGCTCTGATCCCACTTTCTTGGGGGATCATGACCCCAAATGTAGGGAGGTTGCCACCTGCAACAGTTGGAAGTGGTTTGAGGATGCTGCCACATGTCTGTTTTCTCTCCACCCAGTCTTCTCCACCAATTTAACCAGTAACCACTCTTTTAATAGCTCTCCTAAGCTGTTGTATCCACTTTTATTTATTTATAATTAAAATATTCATAATTACATTCAATATCCTTGACTCTGCTGAGTCATCAATTACAACTTAGCATACAATTTAACATATTGTCTTTAAATAAAATCAAATAAGATAATATTATTTTTGCAAAATTGGGGCATGTGACACTTTCTTCCCCAATTGGTGAAGTCTACACCCCTTCATATGCAGATATTGTCTGTAAGAAGCAGTCTGACAGGCCTAGTTCATCTGATGATGATCCAGTTTCCAAGAAGGGTGGCAGGAAATATAAGAAGGATATTCGAGAAGAAGATGTCGAGAGGCTAAAGACTTAAGGTATTTAGTCCACTATAGAAATGTCTTATGGGAGGCACGAGAGAACCAGACCTCTAAAGGGAGTGGGAACTTCCTCTCAACTGGGTAAGTAATGTAAGTTACCTCTTGGAACTGTAGGGGATTGGGGAATCTTATCAAAGCGGTCGCTCTGAAATATTTAATGAGAATGGCCCATTTCAAAATATCACTGCTCCAAGAGACTAAAATTGAGCAGGAATCTCTCCTTCTCATCAGCAAAAAAAATTGGAATCTAAATGCTAGCAAAGCTGTCAGTGCTAGAGGCTCCTATGGGGGTTTAGCTACCCTATGGAGTGATGATAAATTTCAGCTAAAAAACGTTTATGCTACACAACATTGGATCTTCACAAAGCTTTTTCACCACTCTAGGAAGACATCCTATGTATTTTTAATCTATATGTACCTGTTCATTACTCAGAAAAACATGATTGTTGGAAAACCTTATTAGATTTCCTTGAGTTTTCCTCTCCTGTCAATATAATTTTAGTAGGGTATTTGAATATTACTTTAGCACCGAATGAGAAAAAAGGAGGCTTGTGTGGCAAGGATTTAATGCATGAATATGTTGAAGATTTGATGTAAGCCTCGGACTTGATAGATTTGAAGCCCAAGTCTGGGCGTTTCACGTGGTCCATTCATAGGGTGGGGGTTGCTAACATCTCTGCGAGACTTGATAGATTTCTTGTTCAAAGCACACTGTTGGACGACAAGATGATTTCTTCAAAAATTCTTCCCAAGTTAACGTCATACCATCACCCGATATCTCTGCTGTTTGAGTTTGAAGTAAATTTAGGCCCAATTCCGTTCAGGTTCAGCCTAACATGGATCGAGCGAGCAGGGTTTTTGGATATAGTTTCACAGGCTTGGTCTCAATATATCGTGGGTTCTCCCAGTTATGTTTTTTAGCAGAAATTAAAAAAATTAAAATTCACGTTGAAGGAGTGGGTAAAATCCCCTCTCACTAATCCAATGACCTGCAAAAAGGAATGCGTTGATGAGTTAAATGGCATTCAAATGGGCATGGAAAATTGTGACATCTCCATTACACATTTAGCCCAGGAGCAATTTGCCTAGTTCAAATCCACTAAATATTTCAGGCATGAGGAGGAACAACTTAGGTTGAAATCTAGAAGTCTTTGGCTATTGGCAGGGGATAAGAATTCTTCTTATCTACATCGCCAGTGCAGAAATAGACTCTCTCAAAACAATATTATAGAAATTACAATTGGAGATGGGGTCATTATCAAAGGGCAAGAGCTCCTCAAACAGTCAGCCAACAACCATTTTCAACAACTCTTTCATGAGGATGGTCTATATGAGGTGGCTTATGAGTTTCTTGATAACATTCCTTTCCTAGTCATACATGAGGAAAATTATAATCTAATGAAACCTTTTTCAGAAAAAGAAATTTTTGAAGTCATTTGGGCTATGGAGTCTGACAAAGCTCCTGGCCCGGACAGATTTTCAATTTATTTCTACAAATTCGGTTGGCCCATTATCAAGTCTGATATGATCCGTATGGTGTCTACTTTTCAAAAAACAGGTAAAGTTGGCGGGTGCACCAACTCTACCTTTTTATCCCTCATTCCAAAGGAAGCTAATCCTTCCTCCTTTGATAGATTTCTCCCTATTTCACTGTGTAATGCTTCCTATAAGATTCTGTCCAAGCTATTAGCCAACAGATTTAAGCTCCTGCTAGGTAATTTGATCTCTCCCTTATAGGGGGGTTTTGTTAAAGGCGGGAATCTAGTGGATAATGTCATTCAAGTTCAAGAATCCATTCACTCAAGCTTTCGAAGAAAGGAGAAAGGTATGTTAATTAAGCTGGACATGAAGAATGCTTTTGATCGAGTTAAGCTCCCCTTCCTTTATGAGGTTCTGCTCTCATTTGGTTTTTATCCCGAGTATGTTAATCTGATCAAAGTTTGCACTGAAAATCCTTGGATTGCACCTCCAGTTAATGGCAGACCGACTCCCTTTTTTCAAAGCAACTAGAGGTCTTCGTCAAGGCTGCCCGATGTCTCCTTTCTTATATATTTTGATGGTTGAATCTCTCAGCTGTAAACTCATAGTAGAACAAGAAGCTCGGTATCTTCTAGCGATTAAGATAGCTAGCGGTGTAGACCCAACTAATCATGCATTTTTGCGGATGACTCTCTCCTACTTGGAGGAGCTTCAATGAAGATTGCCCGGTCCTTCCTTGTCATCCTCAACAAATTCTGCCAAATTTCAGGAGCATTGATAAACAAAACAAAAAGTGTTTTCTATGGATGGAATGTTGAATCTATGGTAATACTCTGAATAGTAGATTTCTTGGGATTTCCTGGCTTCGACAAGTGGGAGAAGATAAAGTATTTGGGGCTCCCTTTAACTCTTGGCTCGTCTCCTCCTTGTTTGTGGCTTGAGGTGTTGGCAAAGTTAAAGGATAAAATTGCTTTTTAGGGTGGACAGTGGCTTACTAAAGCTGGGAAATTAATTTTGATCAACTCAGTCCTTAGAGAGTTTCCCATTTTCCAATCTATCTTGTTGCTAGCCCCTAGATCTATCTCGGGCCAAATATAACAATTATTGAGAGATTTTCTTTGGAGAGGAGGTAAAGGTGGCCATCAAAAGATGAATTTAGCTAGCTGGGAAGTTATTAAGCAACCTCTTTCAGAAGGAGGACTTCAAATTCGGGACCCTGGACTGGCCAATTTGGCGTTGGGTGGAAAATTGATTTGGCAGCTTTATAAGAATAAAAATCATCTAGTCACTAGGATTTTCAAGTTGAAATACCTTAAGGGTAGATCCTTGAGGAATATTACTTCAGCTAACACTTCATCAGGCTCTCGTGTCTGGAATTCTTGTAGAATTTTTTTTGATTCTTTCAATCTTTAGTTATATCAAACCCTTGTAATGGTAAGAAGATTTGTCTTTCGGAGGATAGAATCTCTCGGAACCCCCCCCTTTCCAAAGTCACCCAGCTTGCAAAGATCCAGAATTGGGGAAAAAACAAAGGATCACTTCATCTTGGAGATATATGTTCCTGGGACAGAGATGGTAATTGGGTAGGTTGGTCACTGTCAGACCTCCCATCTTGTCTCAATTCTCAGAAACCATTGTTGTTTTCTTCTCTATCAGGCCTAGCTCCTGTCCACCTTTCTCATCTGGATTACTGGGGTTGGGGTCCCGATGGATCATACACTGCAGCTAAAGGATACAATGCTCTGAATGCAACTCATTCCTCTTGCCTTCCTCCAGTGAGTGATCTGGAAAATGGTTTGGATTTCTAGTTGCTTACCAAAAGTAAATTTTTTATCTTGGTTAACTTTGCACAATAAAATTTTGGTAGGAGATAATTTACAAAAAAATGGATATAATGGGCTGTTTTGCTGCTGTTTGTGCAAAGCAGCCACGGAGACAACTATCCATATTTTGGTAGATTGTGTTTTTTCTAAAAATGTTTGGTCATCAGTTGTTCATGGATTTCAAATCATGATTCCTCCTTAGCTATTTGTTCTGGAGTTTACCTTGCCTCAAACGATAGGCATCCTCCTAAATCTTTTGCAGCAATTTTGCATTTGAATTGGTACTCTATTGTCAAATTAATGTGGTGGTCAATCTGTTTAACACGTAATAATTATATTTTTAGCGATCAGAGGCCAATCATCCAGGTTGTGGCCTTCAAATATCTTTCATGGTTTGTTGAAATATCTTCCCTCTCATTCTCTTCTTTTCCTGTCACATTATGGAGCAGCACTAGCGTTCAAGGTGTTGGAAATCTTCTGAAGTGCTCTATACCTGTCAGCTCTCCGTCTTGGAGATTTCATGGGAGTGATGACGATTTTAATTTTTTCTAGACGACATCCCCTTCTTCTATCATATCTTTGACGAAGCTTCCAAATGAAACCCTAGAGTCTGAGGAGCTGGGGGCTTGGTTTACTCTCCGGACAGATTTATATTAGTTGTTTTTCATTTTATTTGTTGTGTTTTGGTTGGATGCGTTTGGCTCTATTATTTTCTATTCTACTTGATGTGGCCGTGGGACTTTGGTGTGCTTCTCTTGATGCTTTTGGTATCTTTTTGGCAACTTTTTTGTACTGATTAAAATGATGGGATTCCCTATTTATGGGTTGTTCTCTATGGTCTTTATGGATACTTGAACCATTTGGACATATACTTTGATATTTTAAAATATAGTATTTTTCTTTTTGAAAAAGAATTAAGTGCACTTTAAATATTTTACTGCTAAATTAAAAACAAAAGAAGTATTTTTTGTTTTGTTTTTTATATACTTATGCACTTGACGCATTGTTTCATGTGTGTTTTATCTTTTGTGGAAGAATAAACTTACATGAATCTTTCTCATTAAACACCACCGGGCCATGAAGAAACTTTATTTCGAAGTACCAATCTGCACCTGGCATTGTAACCACATACGAGGAAAGAAGGAAACAAAAAAAATTGACAGCTGACTGACAGTACCAAACTAAAACACAACTCAGATCTCAAAGAGGTTGCGTGAATGTTTTTTTTGTTGATTGTATCACACGCTTATCAGATTGAATCGTTGATTGAAGACTATCTATATGGTTGGATCGATAATTGGAGTGTATACACGAGATTTCATAGTGATTGCAAAGATGTGGTTGTTTTTTGGTGATGGCTGAGAGAATACATATGCTCATTGCAAAGAATTCATAAGAATCAACAATAGCAATTGATATGAATTAATTGAATCAAATGTTGCGTTGGGAGACACCCATTGGAAGCCACGTGGGGTTGATCGCTTGCACCAGATCATGTGTGGATTTGTGTTTCGCAACGAGAGGAGAAAGACATTCGTTACTGCGTGGAGGCACCAGATGCAGTGCACAAATCAGATCTCTTTCTGAGGCAAATGACGTAATGAAATCACTGGATTGTATCAACAATTTACAAATCTATGAGGGTGTTGTACCAAAAAAACTTAGAAAAAATCAATTTATTATAGAGAACACTGAGATAAATTCAACATGGGCCAAAAAATGCTTATATGAAGTTCGTTAACTCACTTCGCAGATCGAACTTCAAGTAGATTAAAAAATACTACAACAACTCATGAATGGGAATTGCCAGATTTACAAATATATGAAGCAATCTTTATAATAAAAAATTCCATATTTTCATTTTTACAACCACAAGAGACCTCTAGATAAAAAGAATTAATTTCTGAGATCGTTGGATATACCATTAACAAATACAAATAATGTTTAATCTATAAAATCTCAGCTTAAAAGGAAGAGAGAAATAACTCGATCCATATTTTCACAACAATGGTTGTAATGAAAAATTTCCTTATTAACTTTTGACAAACAGAGTTACCTTCCAAAAAAACGTTGTCTTCACTTTCGTTGAAAAGACTCAAAAACCTAATTAATATCTATATAGAAAACCTAAGTTAAGTGAGTTGTACATTAGCTAGATGGACAATTGTTAAATTGAGAAGTTTATTAAGCTAGTAGTATCTAATAGTTAAGCTAACATCATCCAATACAACTGTGATTAGAGTTGAAATTAGACTAGTAGTAGTATAATCATTGGAGTTAAGTTAATAGTTGTATCTAATAGTTAATTTAAAAGTTAATATATTAGCAATAGCAATTCAATTAAAAGTCATGATTGGAGTTGAAGTATTAAAGCTAATAGTTGTATCATCAAGGAAGTTAAGTTTACAATGGTATCTAACTAGCACATCCACATGGTTTGTGTCAATCATGTCTAAAGGATGAAATGGTTAAGAGATACTTATGAAATGGAAGATAGTTTATCAACTATCAGTTATTTTTTTAGTATTTTTGTTATGTCACATTTTCTATCCATTCATGAAGCTATGAGTTATCCATGCATTGCTACTAGTTATCCATTCATGAGCTAGCTACCAATTATTTTATATACATATTTTTAGAAAAATTTGAACCACTGCCATACAATCAATCTTGAGAGACACTTGTCTAATCCTCTTAGTCTGTATATGAAAAAGCATAGGTTCTAGTCCACTGCAAAACTCTAATAAAAACTAGTTGAAGTTAAAGTTCAAATAGTTAAAATTGAAGTTATTATGAATTTTGAGGAAATTCATAAAATCAATATAGATAGTAAACTTTTCCCATTGTAAATAAAAAAACATATATAGTAATCCATCCCAAAATTTTAAAATATATAACTTTATCAACATAACAAACTAGTCATAACACATGTTAACTAGCTATACTAGTTACTATATATAACGAGTTACTATATATAAGCTCAAATAAAAAATAACATATACACAAATAAATATTCTACGTTAATTAAACAACGTCAAAACTTTTCGGCTGCGTTATGGAAAACAGCACAGACCGTCTATAGATTCCAATTTCCAACTGTCAACTATTCCGTTAATCATGAAAGTAGAAATCTTTCTCGGGACTGGCTCCATATTGAAGTTCTATATTCTGATCATGATGAAAGTAGAAATCTAACTGGACAGGCGGCGCCTGCATTTATAAATTGTAGTGGCCACCATTGATTCATGGATCTGATCATCATTCCAGACTGATCTCTCTCCACGAAAAGACATAGTGATTTGAAGGATTGGAGAATTATTTAGTTGATCGCGAAGTGTGCGTTTGAGTTGTAATGGCCATCCGTCCATCAAAACATTCAAATTGCAGGTAGTGGCGAACAAAGGAACATCCATATCGTCACGCCGTCT
The DNA here is from genome assembly GCA_001517045.1 of Pseudotsuga menziesii. Taxonomy (NCBI): domain Eukaryota; kingdom Viridiplantae; phylum Streptophyta; class Pinopsida; order Pinales; family Pinaceae; genus Pseudotsuga; species Pseudotsuga menziesii. The sequence continues at coordinate 64,951 of LPNX011105601.1, forward strand.
CTTTGACGGGAGACAAAATAACAGACATGACCTACCCTATTGACTCTACAAACTTTGTGCTGCATCAGCCTCATCGTCAGCATGAGGGCCGACTGTTCGACTTTTCCCTTCCATTCATTCCTACTTCTTTATTCGAATCAGCCTCACCTGTCAGCAACGCCGACTATTCGTCCTTTCTCTTCCACTTATTTAAATTCTCTCACATTGCTGGACATTATTTTACAATTTCCAAGGCTCTTGGGTGCATGTTATTTACACCAGAAATATAGGGACTCAAAGAATATCTCTACTCTCCACTAAAGTAACATGTGAAAGGAATGTTTACGTGTAAAACGGGATATATTTTTAATAAATTGCAATATAAAATAATAATGGTAATAATAAAGTTTATAAAAGTGTACGTCTTATTTCTTTCCGGAGAAGGTACCATGTACATTTGATTTTAACCATTATCATAACGAGCACACTGGCATAGTTTATGGATGAATTACTCATGTCTAATACATGTTATCACTAACATTCTTCATATTATTTATACACTTTTGTAATTTTAAATTATGTTTAATGCAACAATTTCAACAATTATATTATTTATGGTGGCAACTTATTTATGACTTATATTTTTGATGACCAACTGATTGATTTTATGATTAAAAAAATTGAGTTTATATTGGCTAAAATTAATTAGCTTGCTGTAAAGCAATGATTGCTATCACTAACTCATTACTGGATATTAACACCTTGATATCCAAAGATCAGTAATGAACCTGCAACAGCAATCATTACTTTACAATCATTACTCTACTGCAGATTGATTAATAATAGCCATTTATACTTATCATTCTCATTTCCTTAGACGTTTTTGGCCTGGGATAGCGGAATGTCCCAAGCAGAGATGGAATTTGACCGGTAAATGACCATCATGGGTCAATTTACCCGTCAAAGACAGCCAAGATTTTACCTAGACCGTCAAAATCTGGCTTGGAATACAGAAAACGTTTCAGATTTTGATTGTTACCGGCAATTTTGACGGGTGTCCGTCATTTGAAATTCCAACCCTGGTCCCAAGTGACGCCCAGTGAAAATGACTTTTGCCAGTTACTTTACTGTGCTCGGCAATTCCAGCGTCTACAAACTATTTAGACCATTTTATGGATAAGCCCTTCAGCTTCTTTACCGGAATATCAGGTATCTGTTGCCAGCAATATATTCTCCATCATACGGACGAAGAGGTTTAGAAAATGCAGGTCTGACAAAATCTTTTCCGAAACATTCTGTCGCATAAATCTATTCAAAGAATTTAGTGTCAGAACTTTTCATTTTGTCAAAAAGAAGAATTATAAGGCTTGATGTATACTTTGTGCTTTCTTGTCCATTAAAGTTTATTATTCAATGTAGGCTGGAAATTAATGTGGATCTGACCGGTCATTGTAATTTGTGCCTGGAAACAACGTCCAAAAAAACACAAACTTAATAAGAGCGGCTCCCCTCTTTACTAAAGGCCGACGTCCATCAGTATGATAAGGCAATTTTAATGTGCATTGAATGTACTGCAAGTGTTAGATGATCATGGAAAGTAACACATTTTTTTATATGGAAAATGGCATCTTCTTGCCTTAGTCATGGATTATCAGGGAGGGATGTGAATAGATAGTGACAAAAAAATATACACGTAATAACTCCAAAATTTGTAGCAGCTTATCATGGCTATGGATCTTAACCAGATTTTGGAAATAGGAATAACCTATCGATCCGACCATTTGCACTAATCAGATGATCAGGTCTCCATTTAGGCGGCGACGGTGCTTTGTCGGGCATCGGATTGGTGCAAATGGTCGGGTCAATAGGTTATTCCATAGAAATAGGAATAACCTATCGACCCGACCATTTGCACCAATCAGACGATCAGGCTCCATTTAGGCGGCGACGGTGTTTTGTCGGGCATCGGATTGGTGCAAATGGTCGGGTCGATAGGTTATTCCATAGAAATAGGAATAACCTATCGCCCCACCATTTGCACCAATCGGACGACCAAGGCTCCATTTAGGCGGCGGTGGTGCTCTGCTGGGTGTTAGATTGGTGCAAATGGTCAGGTCAATAGGTTATTCCATGGAAATAGGAATAACCTATCGACCCGACCATTTGCACCAATCGAACGACCAGGGCTCCATTTAGGCAACAGTGGTGCTCTGTTGGACGTCAGATTGGTGCAAATGGTCGAGTCGATAGGTTTTTCCATGGAAATCGGAATACCTATCGACCCGACCATTTGCACCAATCGGACGACCAAGGCTCCATTTAAGCGGCGGCGGTGCTCTGTTGGGCGTCGAATTGGTGCAAATGGTTGGGTCGATAGGTTATTCCATGGAAATAGGAATAACCTATCGACCCGACCATTTGCGCCAATTAGACGATCAGGGCTCCATTTAGGCGGCGGCGGTGCTCTGTTGGGCGTCAGATTGGTGCAAATGGTCGGGTCGATAGGTTATTCCATGGAAATAGGAATAACCTATCGACCCGACCATTTGCACCAATCGGATGACCAGGGCTCCATTTAGGCGGCGGCTGGGACTAGCTGTTGTACAGTCGTACACGTTTTGTCGATATTAGCAGTAGTTATTCATATGCCCGTTAATAAAAGGACTTTGGTTGTGAAGCTAAGCTCAATAAGATAGTTTCCTGGTTGTATGTGTACATAGATATTTTAAGGCTTCAGTATAGATTCATCAGTAAGTTTAATCAGTGTATGTTTATCTAAAAGATGGATTTATCAAGCATTGGGATGGATTAAATATCTGAAATAGTAAACTTTTTAACTAAAGGCTTTATAAGCTTAACCGGCATAGATTCATCTAAAAGCATATATACCAAGCACCTAAGGGATTAAATATATGAAATGGTAAACATTGTTGTAGACTGAAAGTCTTGAAGAAATATGTAATCCAATGTTTATGGTTTTAGTTTATCTAATTTATATTGTTTTATATCTATGTAATTCTAAATAATTTAAATTTAATGTAAGTGGACATGTTATTTTTAGTAATATTTTATTTTATAAAAGATAGGTGTAAACTCTAAGATGAGCACAAAAAGAGTTACACATCTCACCAACACTGAGATGTATGGTACACCTCTTCGATACAATTACAATATGATCCTATCCTTCTGCTTCAATAATATGCTAATTTAAAAACTATCTTAAAGAGTGGAATAGAGTTAGATATTTTCTATGTCAATGATTAACGCCCCCGAAAAATATAGAAGTTTTCACACTATTGTGTGTAAAAAATCGCACAATATTCAACGTATGGATCTTGCGTTATGCTTTCCTTTCAAATGAAAAAGAAAATTTTATCTAAATGAACAATAACCAAGATTTTGTATGATATCTTTTGGATTTCTACGGTTGGTTGCATGACTTGTATAATAAGCTTATTAATTTTATAATTGTAATTCTTTTTAATACGATAACATGCACTTAGATACCTATACAGACATTTGATATGTCATGTGTCCACCAGAACCCGTGTAAAATAAACTTGCTAATTATTAACAATTTGGAAAAGGAAATGAGGATGAGGATTATGATACTTACTTCCTTTTAAATTTGATGATAATCATGATGAAAATGTTTAAATTTCATGATAATCATGAATGAAGAGGATAAGTATGAAGAAAGAAAAAACTCAAATGTAAAACCATCAAATAAATACTTTGCAAGGGAAGTTCCTTATGCTAAACCCACACTTCTGAGTATCGAGCCCGTGTCTTGCCACCATGGGTATACTTCTACTGAAAAATAGAAGAACATGAACGATACATCTCCAAAAATTCCAACTGAGGACAAATTTTCAAAGGAGGGTTTTTAGTGCTAATGTCCCATTGAACAAAGTTGTTGAAAGTTCAACAAAAAGAAAAAGAAAAAAAACTTTAGGTAAACATCACACCCTTTCATATTTTACTTAAACTTATTCAAAAAGAGATGAGCCAAAATGATTATGGCATGAATGTAATATAATGATGTTATCACCTAAATTTTGTACATTTATTAAATTTCTTCGTTTACTACTAAAGAGCATTATCCATATATATCATACAACTCATAAATATTATTTTTCCTTTGAATAGTCAACATGTCAAATGAAAAAATTAATGATCAATTTTTTTTACTACTACTTGTAATCTCACACTTTAATGAGACTAAATACATTCGGGCACAAAGAGGTTCAAATTGGATCCACCTACTAAGAAAGTATTAATTTATTGTTCTAGTATTAATTTATTGACCCCAATCTTTGTATTTGGAGATCATAAGCATTCCTACAATGAACTAGCTTTCTAAATACCTCCTTTTTTGGCTATAAAATGAAGTTATGGGTATGCATTTCATAAGAGAAAGATATATCAAGAGTATGCTACAAAAATTAAATTAAACCTCAACATCTCTTTTTCAAATCTTTTTTTTATGCATAATCTTCCATGCTTACTGATGTTATTCTCATACGAACGGAGTGTATTCCTGCATCATTCTGAACTTTTATTTTCCGCAATTAGAGAGATTAAATAACTTGTCCTAAAGGGATTTTTGTCTACACTCTAGTATGTGATATTACACAAGGTGGTACCATTTCTTTCACACACCTAAAAAAAACAATATATTTTTTTATAGATATATATCTACACACACACACACATCAGGGTGTGTGCAAGAAGTTGAGGGACCTTTTAGATGCAATGCTACTTTTAGGAAACACGCTCATGATATAAAAGAACACAATGCGCTCGCGTTATGTAATTCTTGGTTTGGTTAAACTCGAGCTTGACATGTCATATGACAAGTAGGTTAGGTTGAGCAAAACGCGCATGCATTTTATAGTTACAAAATGCGTACACGTTATGGAGAAGCAAAACGTGTACGCGTTATGGAGAAGCAAAACGCGCACCCGTTATGGAGAAGCAAAATGCGCACACGTTTTGGAGAACCACAAAAAATGGTTTTACTGCATGACTAGGGAAATGACTAAAAACAATAGTTTTCATCATCAAGACTTAGGACCTATAGTAATATTTTAGCATTATCAAGAACAACATCTCAAACAACCATGCCTAACCTCCCAATAGTATAATTTTTCTTTGTGTTGTAATGTGGACACCATTAGGAGGTTTTAAGAACTAAGTATGGGTCATATTCCCTTAACCATGCTTGAGGGAGGAAACTCAAGACTTATGTCCTAAAGGTAGATTTTAAGGCTTTAGGTCCATGAATAAGGCATCGAACCTACACATAGAACCTTCGCATGTGATATTTTGCATCTAAGAGAGAATATGCAGTACATTAGAGTTCTCTTAGCACTAAAAACATATACATAGACATAGTTGATGGAGGAAACCTTGTCCTTAGGCCCCAAAGGAATCCTATATAGATATAGGGACAAGAAAAACACCCCAAACAAGCACACATGATCTCTTGAGGGTATACTCAACCTTTAAGTTGGGATATGGCCATTATTAGGATTTTTTTATCATTACATATGGAGGTCAAGGTGTTAATCATGGTTGGTACATAGAGATTCAATTTTAGGTTGTAAACCAGATTTTAGGGCTCAAGGTCCATGAACGACACCTTGAGTCACCATAGATGACCTCTCATGTTGGTAGTTTTGTTTTGAATTGGGATATGGGAACCATTAGGGGTTTCTAATACTATGTATGTGTCTTAGGACCTTAGACATAACAAGGGAGGAAACCTAGGACTTAGCCCCTAAATGATGCTTCTATCCATCTAGAGCTAAGAATGATGTGTTGAACAACCTCAATAGATCCTTCCATGGTTTCATTTACCTTCAAATGGGGATATTAGTGCCATTAGAAATTTTTTAGCAATAAGTACAGATATTAGGCCCCTTCACATGGGTCGGGAAAACACTTTTTCCTTAGGCCTTAAACGACATTGTTAACCATTTAGGGCCAAAATTGATTCCTCCAACCACCACACATGACGTTGCAAGTGAATCATTTGAATCTTAATCGGGATATGCATGCCATCATCATTTGTTGAACACTAGGTATGCATCTGAAGGCCATGGACATAGTCAGGGGAGGAAACTATGGCCTTAGACCCTAACTAAAGCTTCTGTGCATCCATGGATAGGAAGGATGACATAAAAAATCACAAATGTCATCTCATAGTTATATTTGGACTATGAATATGGATGTTAGTAGAATTAGGTGGTTTTGAGTAATAGGTATGGGAACTCTAAGACATGTTTGAGGGAATATGTTCATTCCTTAGGCACCCATGTTAATGAAAAATTCCTTGAAGCACCACATATGACCTACTCAAGGTATGCTCGGTCTCCAAAAAAATATGCACATGCCTTTAAGAGGTTTTGAGCATTATATATGGGTATTAAGTCCTCAACATGGTCAAGGGAGGAAATACAAGACTCTATCCCTAAATAATATTTCTAGCATCTATGGCTACACATGTGCCATACTCACTATCCCTATATGCCTTACTCACTTGCCCTCCCTAAATTTTTATTTCCATCTCTCTCTATCACTATGTGTATGTGTGTGCATCTTTCCCCTTCTCTCTCTAACAACCTCCCTCTCTCTCTCTCTATCTCTATGCGTATGTGTGTGTCCCTCTCTCACTCCCCATCTCTCAAAACCTCTCTCCACCTTGTTTATACCTCCCTCACTATCCCTCCCTACATCACTCTCTCTTTATTGTTCCCCCCTTCCCCCTCTCTCGTTGTTTATCACACCTCCCCCCTCTCTCTCCCACA
>LPNX011105601.1:71862-100096 GCA_001517045.1 Pseudotsuga menziesii
CACCCATCCTCCTCTCTCCCACATAATCTATGTGTGTGTGTGTCCCCTTCTCTCACAAACTCCATTTGTCTCTCCCTCTCTCTCCACCTTATATTTACCCCCTTCTATAAACATCTCCCTCCCTTCTCCTTAATTACCAGCCCTCCATGGAATTATTCATCTACCTATCCTCTCCCTCTCTCTCACTCTCAACTTGTATCCCTCCCTCCCTATCTCTTTTCACCCTTCCTCTCCATGTTTCTCTCTTTCACAACCTCCCTCTCTCTCCATCCCCCAACCCTCCACCCTCTGCCTTGGACACCATCTCTTTTCTCTCTATGTGTGTGTGTGTGAACTTTCCCCCTTTCTTTCCTTATGTCGATCCCCCGACCCCGCCTCACACACACACAACTTCTATTGCTCCCTCACTATCTCTTTATTTCAATTTATCTCCATCCCTCCCTTAGGCCCCCTGCTCCCTCTCTATATTATTCTCTCTCACACTCTCTCCACATCATTCTCTCTCTCTCTTATACTTCCTTCCTCTATTTTTTCAACTTATTCCTTCTCCTCAACCCCCTACCTCATTATGATCCCTATTATCTGATTTATCGCATCTCATTCCCATCTCTTCAATTCCCCCCTCCTTCGCCTCTCTCCTCCAACACATCCTATTCCTCCTCTAATACTCCATATCCACCTTTCCATTCACCAATCCTCTCTCTCATCAAAACATCACCCACTTCCTCCCCTCCACCTTATCCCCCTTCGTCACTCAAGTCTGGCATACTACTTCTAACCCTATATTTTTTCAACATCTCTCCTCCTCCTAATAATACTCTCAATCCCCACTCCCCTTCACCCTTGTAACCCATAATTTTCTCATTCCATTCATCTTTCTCCACTTGAATTTACAACATCCTCTTAGGACCTTGACCCTTCCCTACCCCCTCTCAACTATTAACCATACTCACTTGAACTTACACCATCCTCCTAGGCCCTTGACCCTTCTCCACCCCCTCTCAACTATTAACCATCCCCACTTGAATTTCCAACATCTTCCTAGGCCCTTAACCCTTCCCCGCCCCCTCTCAACTATTAACCATCCCCACCTAAGCTTCCAACATCCTCCTAGGCCATTAACCCTTGAACACCCCCTCTAAACTATTATCCATACATTTGATATATTGCATATAGTGCTAAATTTTTAGCTTTACAAAATGCGTGCGCGTTATAGAACTACATAACGCATACGCATTTTGTAGTTTTATGACGCGTACGCATTTTTTAGTTCTATGACGCGCACGTGTTTTCTAGTTCTATAATGCGCACGCGTTTTGTAGTTCTATAACGCGCATGCGTTTTCCAATTCTATAAGGATGGGAAGTGTAATTTGAATTTAAACATGCCAATTCACTTGCTCACATGTCACCAATAGTCCTATGTGTATGGTTTGGAATTTGCTTCGGTAATACCAAACCTGTGCTATGGTATATGATTACCCATAACTAATTGGGCATTTCTTCCAGTTTCTGAAGAAGTCATTGTTTATGCACTCGTTACAGTATGCTACACATAATCATTTTTTACGAAATCATATACATAAATAGAATTTTTTATGCAGATTCTAAATATGTAATTTTTATTAAAAAATATTATATTTTCCTAATTTTTTTCAATTTCTATTGTGTCCTAACTCCTTAAGTCAAAGAACATGTTGTTAGTGTTTTTTCCATAACTTTTTAAATTCTCAATCGTTTTAAGAATAAATTATATGGTGCACTAGAAGACACCGACCTCTACATTTTATAAAAAACTCATTTCATGATTATTTCATTAAGACCTTCAAAGGTTGCACCCACAAAAGACATCCCTTTTCGAGGAATGATCACTTAGATAATTATGAAAAAAATTAAAAATTACTAATTTTATTTTTGAAAAATAGCGCTGCACTAGTGCTATATGTTCTCTACATTCCTGGAAATATTTGTATCCCGAAAGGATCATTTAGGCTCTCGAAGGCTGCACCCACAAAAACATATACCTTATCATTTGCCTAAAAAATAAAAAGTGACTATTAGAAAAAATGAAACTTGACATAGTTGTAAAAATTTTCAATACATAAACCTTATATATTCGGAAACATGATTCAATTTCTTACATTTAATATTTTTAACTCAAAGCAAGATATTTTCTGTAAGTATCTCAAAAACTACAATTAAGTTGAGGGATGCCTGATTTTTTAGTTTTCTATTGCATCTAATGTGCCAAAAGTGACCCTCATTAGCTTGCACTCACCCATCATTAAATTTCCTACATGTTACTCATACATACTTTACTGCTACATGACACATTGTACAATGTAGATGTTTGCTAAGGGAACAATACCATTAGATGTTATTCAACTATAGCTGATGTTTTGTATTAAATTATTGTGTTCTTTAATTAGTTGTAATATGGTGTTGTATTAAATTATCTCACTATCATTTTTTAACACAAAATTCGACGGCATAGATCGACCATCGACAATCAACATTCTTTTTAAATGTCGGTTTAAATTGGGAGGATATCGACATTGATAGCCTCATCGGATTTCTGACATCCACTCGTCACAAATACAAGACCCACTATTTTAAAATGTTCTTTGAAACTCAAACGAATTTCACTTCAAAGAGGTCAAAATTTTAACGGAATCAACCAACTATTGGTGAAGCCCACCAACAAAGCCTCCTCGACAAGGGTTCCCACTCTGTTGACACCCAACCAGTGGATATCCCTAAGCACCAGTCGAGACAGGTTTGACCCTGCCCGGCAATACCCGCAGAGCGGATGAGGTCTCACCCGAGATGCTGAGGGAGAGCTGTCAGAAACAACTTTCTCATAGTAATCAGGGAGGGTATGGAATCAACAACTTAACTTCATAATCAACAGTTATTTCAGAGACCGTTTTATTAGAATTGCATCATTCGTCACAACTTTATTAACATAACCAGCATATAGCCTATGGATCGCATTACTTCATTCATCGCAGCAGTAACAATCATTCATATAATACATACAGTAAACATCCATTTTTATCATCGTAGATAATAAAATAGGAAAATAAGAGACAAAAGCATTGTAGGGAAACATCCATCTTGTCATATTACTTCCATGAAATACATTCAGTGCATCTCAAAATAAGGAGGCTGAAAACATATCAACATAAATAGAGCAAAAGGATGCTCATAATAGACACAGATGCAAAAGATACAATTTTTAGAATTCTCTCTCCAAGTTCCTCTCTACAAGTATATCTTCAAAAAAAAAATCTTCAAAAAGTATATCTACTACTGCAACTCTAGCTCTATATATAGGCTTGTGCCTTTGCCTCCAAGGTCCACTTCTAACTAAATTCTAACAAACTAGTGACCTATATCCATGAAATGTGGTCAATTGGTACAAAATTGCATAAATAATTCCAAAAATGGCTATTCTTCTATCTATCACGTTGTTTTGGTCCTTCGCGATAGCATGTGATCTTGCGCAGCCTTCGCGGTGTTGCGCAACTCACTTACCCAATACCCCTGCCAATAGGACCCTAACACAGTATTGTGGCTCATCCTCGAGCCACGTCAGGTCGACAAGGTGTACTCCGTCGTTTTAGTCTTGAAGTCTTCAAGCTGGTGCGAGATCTCTCGAACCTAGAGCTGAACGCATTCAACTATATCCCGACAATTCAGCATGTCCTACTTCAATGGGTGCTCCACCCCAACCTTGCCATCCAACATCTTCCTACCTTCTTGTACTGCCTCCAATGCAGTGACTGCTTTCATGACTAATTATCCGCCAATGTCATGGAATTCCTCGAGTTGGGTGCTACGCTTGTGCTAATGTTCCTGGGCTTGGGTGGCTCACTATTGCAGGTCCTTCAACTCTTCATCATGCCTAATCTGGAACATGAGACACATTGTGCACAACAACGTCTTAAACATTTTCAACTGAGTTTCAGCCTTGCGCTTTCTTGGCCAACTATTCTAGTTGGTCATCCTAAACGACACTCTGCCAGAACTGTGTTGTTTCATCTGCGATCGTCTTCGCCTCCTACTCCAAAGCTTCAAACTAGGTCGTGAACTCCTCGATCCTATTCTTTCATTCGACAACCTGTTCCGGCAAGGTGTCGAGGTAAACCAGAGAATTCAACAGATTATTAGTTAATTGAAGTATGGCGAGCACCTCCCCAAGTCGCTAAGATTTGATGAAGACATTGATGTCTGTCGTGCTCTCATATATGTGTTGACAAGCCTCATCAATTTCTTTCTCCACCTCACCGCAATTAGCACTGAGCTGCTTTCTCGATAATGAGGCGGTCGTGTGCCTTCTTTAGCTTCGTGATTTCATTGGTGGTTTTCCTCTGCAGCTTCGCCTGTGTTTGCTTCAACTTGGCAATATTTTGTGTCTTTTCTTTTGCAAACTGTTCTTTGAGCTTCCGCATCTTTTTAGATTCCTCCTGTAACTTCTTTGCAGCGGCCTGTGACTGCACAAACCCATCACTAAGGTCCTTCTTCCTGTCAGCCAACTCCTAGCCAGCACCTTGTTGTAGCTATACTAAAACTTGGGCTAATAACATGTTGACATTGACAACAATGCTCGACAATGGCTACAGTAGTGAGTTCACTTCTGTGCTTCCCACATCGATTGTAGTTAGGGGAAGTTGAATGTTCTTGGCCTGTGGCTCAGTGCTAATTGTCGAGAAATCTTGTAGCACAACCTACTCTGGTGTCTTTTTTGAAATAGCAGCAAAAATAGAATCTAGTTTAACACTTACCGCGATGAACCCTTCTTGACTGGATACGTGCATAGCATGCACCACAACATTGTATGCATCAGTGAGAGACTTGATGAACCATTACAGGTGGTTCTCCATCATCGAGTGGAAGCTACTGTCGATGTTGAAGTCCATGCATATTTTAGTGCATAACTCCTCCAACATGCGTCGGGCTTGTGGATCGGAGTCCGTTGATGACTCTCCATCGAAGTCATAGAGTTATTTCCCTTTTTGAACTGGCTCATCAAGGGAATCTGCTGGTGGTCCTATAGAGATCTCCTCCACGCTCACAAGTTCATGCTAGTCAGCTGGCCAATATTGAACAACGACCTCCAATTCTTCATCGATGATTTTGTAGGCCATATGAAGCCATTGTTTGTTCGGATCCTTGTGCGCCTGAAAGTAAATGGAATGTGGCTTGATAGAAAACCAAATGTTCCTCTGATATTGGGATGTGGCGGCCATGGATAAATGGGGAAACTTGATGGCCGCGACCTGTAGTGCCTCCCAATAGACCCAAAAATGGATCGCACAGTCTTGCTAGTGACTAGGTTTCGCTACCCACCATAAGTTCTTATAGTGTGCACCTTTGCACACCTTTTCTCTAGCAACTGACATGGGCTGGTAGTCGTCTGGATCCATCCATGCAACTAAAGCAATAAGAATTAACAACCAAATGTAGGAAAAAATACGTGAGCAGCAACAACATATTCTAGAAACTGGGCAACTTGTTCAACTGAAACAATGACCAGTTCATTTGCACCCCCTTGTCACATTTTTATGCACATGCAACCATACCCAAATTTCCTTGGACAAGCCGATTCTTCTGAATGATCTTGCTGGCCAAAATGTGTGCCTCAATATGCACTAATCACTTAGAAATATTTTTGATGTGATGTTCCCGTCCATCGCTCTGCAATCTGAATCTCTCCTTCAACTATTGGGCAAGCTTCTTGTCATTATCCCGCACTCTAAAATACTGTTCTAGATCTTTGTCAACCTTTGGTAACCTCGTGATGTTGGCAATTAGGTCAACCATGACTGGAATCGGGTTATCCAACCAGAGAATCCCCCCATGAAATAATTCCAACAGATGTTTGACGCAGGAATTCGCTTCATTCAATCTCCCAAAATGAGGCATGTTAATGAGACCCAACAACCTAGACCTATCAAAGCCCTATACCCATGGGTGAGGAATCTGTTGAATAGGGGCACCTGGTATCATCGGTAGTGACTAGTAAGGTTCCTCTGACACGTCCTTCAGTAGCATTAAGCCATGGTATTCATAATTCATCTTGACCAAGGCAAGTATGATGTCCACCGGGCAAGTCATCCCTTCTGGTAATAGTGGCAACTTTGGGGGATACCTCTCATTCTTAGTGAGCTTCCTTGGCTTCACCCCCGGCCATGTTAGAGAAACATATCCATGGATTTCGTTGATAGAGATTCCCTGGGGTGTTGGGGACTCAACAACTCCTGATCTTGATGGTCCAACCTATGTTGGTTGTTCTCCTTGCTCTCTAGAAGTCATGTGTGTGTATCTCTTCTGTGGCGGTGTGGAACTGGGATTTTGGGCCTTCTGCTTCGCTCTAGGGATTGAAGAGGATCCGATTAGCATGCTCATGACTTCCTCTTCAACCTGTGTGGGTTGGATGGGGGATTCTTTCTTGCTCGAAATCTCAACTGTGTCGGGAGTGTGTAGCATGCCACACTCTACAATCCTCACAATGCAACTGAATATCACTCCTTACCTATCACACTCAATTCAACTTCTGCACTGAGCTCAATAATTCACACAACTCTACTTATGAATACCTTGCGCTTGCATCCCATGCGTTCTTATAATCACTCGCATAATCCAACTCATCATTACAAAATCTACCGTGTCCATCATGGCCAGATTTGACATCAATAACTCCAAATCCGTTGGCAGTCCCATCTTACTAATGGTCGGATTAGTCATAAATGTGCGTCGCTTCATTCAACGTTGCCAAGTAACTATATTAACTGTCTATACTTATTATTGATTTGATCACCTCACAAGCTTGCCGACGTCGTTAATGGTCTCCCTCTCAACACTACTGAGTGCTATCCTTGCGTAGCTTCTCCCTCTTTTCTCGTCTCACTGCAGTCTACCCAATATATATATTTTTACTTGTGTAGTGTCTCAAACATTGTGCGACTCAGGCCCCATTCTATAGGGCTTCAAGCGACTCCCGTTCACACGTTTGGGTAGTGCCACACCATCTAATTGCTGTAATTGAACTGCACCCCCAGAATTAATTGAATGAATGAGATATGGATGTAACTAGTGCATTTGTAACTTACCTGGATGCTTTATGAACTTACTATTGTATAAAAGCACCAAATCTCCCTGTATAAACTGCTTGTTCTTGATGTGGCAATCCACACCTTTTGTCAATCATTTTCAACACACTGGTGGAATCCTAAGATAAAGCGATCCTCTTCTAGCTGGACCAACTGTGCGATGTGCTCCTCTAATTCTTCTATATCATCAATGCCTGTTGCAACAGCAATATGTAGACTAGGAATAATGTACTTCATAGGCATGACTACCTCTTTCTCATATACTAATTTAAACAATGTATGTCTCGTCAACCTTTTACAAGTGGTGCGATATGCCCATAATACTGCTGGAATTTTAAAATCCCAATCATCGTGATTAGTATTGCATACCTTTGTAGGTGGAATTTCCAATATTTTGTTGTAGGCCTTGACAGTTCCATTTTCATGCAGATGGTAGGGTGTGTTTTTCTGATGCTACACCTGCAACTCCTTTGTTAGTGCTTTCATGGTTTGATTGATGAAGTGACTACCCTGGTCACTCATCAATATCCTAGGACATCCAAACCTTGTCACAATATTCTTGAATATGAACTTGGATGATGTCACAGCATTGCAATCCATGACTGGCATGGCCTCTGCCCACCTTGTCAGATAATTGGTTGCTGTAATGATGTACCATGCACCAGTCTACTTTCCTGGTGAATTAATTGGACCCATTAAGTCCATGGCCCATTTATCAAAAGGTTGTAGAGTTACCTATGGCACAAGCGGCATCTCATCCCGCTGCAATGGTATGCCAATGCACTGACATATATCACAACTTCACACATAATCTACTACAACATTATGTAAGGTAGGCCACCATAGCCCACCACGTAGCACCTTACGTGCAGTAGCCCTGCCTCCGTAGTGGTTGCCTGTGATTCCTGCATGTGCTTCTGCTAGAATGGATCCTTTCTCATGTGGTAGGATGCAATGTCACAAGATTTCATCTGGTCAAAGTTCGTATAATCGCCCCACGATAAGTTGGAAATCCAAAGCTTTCACTACCAACTGCTTCTTCTGATTAGTCGACATGTCCATGGGAGCAACTCCAGTTGCCAAGAACTGAATGGTTGGAGCATAATGGTCATCTTTGATCTCTACCCAGAATAGTTGCGCATCGGGAAATCCATCATCAATATTGGAAGCTTCTTCTCCTATATCATTCTGAGATAGATGATTGGGGCCAACATTCAACCATCCTGGCTTCACAATTATCTCAAAGTCAAACTCCTAAAAAAGTAGCAACCATCGACAGATATTTCCCCCCAACATAGGCTTATTGACCATGTATTTCAATGCGAAATGGTATATGAACATTTTGAAGTGACAACCCAATAGATAGTGACTAAAAATTTTTAGTGCATAAACCATAGCCAAGCCTTCTCTCTCAGTGGTTGTATAATTTCTTTCTGCAAAAGACCGCTTCCTACTTGCAAATGCGATTGGATGATCCAGGTTTCCCTCACCAAGCTGTGAAAGTACTACCCCTAGCACAATAGAAGAGGCATCGACATGGACGTGGAACTCCTTATTCCAATTGGGGAATACCAGGATAGGAACCAACACCATCTTGTCCTTCAGTATGTCAAAACTCCCCCGACACTCGTGATTCCACTCAAATGTAGCATCCTTTTTCAACAGCTTCTCCATAGGGGATGTAATCACAGCGTATCCTTTAATGAACTTGCGATAATACCATGTGTGTCCCAGCATTGCTCAAAGCATCTTCACAGTAGTAGGTGGTGGAAGACTAAGGATAAGTGCAATATTCACAGGGTCGACCAGCAACCCTTGCTTGCACATAATGTGGCCTAACAGTATTCCAAATGGTGCACAAAAAATGCACTTCTTTGAATTCAATGGAATTTTATGTTGTCGACACCTTTCCAGCATCAAACAAATATTTTCTAACTAATCTTTAACCAAACCATAAACTGTCCAATCATCCATGTATACCTGCAGGAACTTCTAGATAAAGTCTTTGAATGCAGTGACAACCACCCAAGAAAATATCGCTAGTGCATTCTTCAATCCAAAAGGCATGACTGTATAGTGAAAACAACCCCATTCAATGATGAATGTGGTCTTATGTCGATCTTCCTTTGCAATTCATATCTAGTGATACCCCGAAAAGACATCCCTAAAAGAATACATCTCCTGACCACTTACCCCTTCAAGGACCTCATTTGTAAAGGGGGTGGGGAACAGATCATCCAGGTTGGCATCATTCAACTTCCTCAGGTTGACACAAATGCAGACTTCGCCATTCTTTTTGTCCTAAACCACCATGGGGCTTATCCATTCCGACTCTTCAACAAGCTCAATGATTCCAGTGTCTAATATCTGGTCGAGCTCAACTTTGACATGTTCTTTGTATTGCTAGTTCAGTCGATACGACCTCTATCGCATAGGTTTCGCATCTCATTTCAATGGGATATTCATCTTCCCTAGATCCCATAATATCCCTTTCATTTCTGAGAACTATGTCGAAAATAGATCCTGGAACTCATGCAGAAGATCTATGATCTGTGCCATTGTCTTATCGTCCCAATAGTCCCCAACACTAGTAAACTTTGGGTTTTCTTCTGTCCCAGTGTTAACTTTGCAGATCTTCAGTCTCTCACTCATGGGGTCGGTTAGTATGTCTGATGCTGCAACATTGTGACTACCTTCTGATTTCGGAATATTGACATTCCTGATGTCATCATCATCTTCAGGTTCATCATATATATTGTAGCATGTCATCAAGGATTGTATATGGCATTGCACATATGGATATACAGGGTATGTGGTTGGCACAACCTTCAATACTACTTCGCGGATGAGTTGGAGTGCATTCTGGACCTCAGGGTTAGCATCCCTAAAACTAAAAGTCTATGCAAAGTGAATCTCCTGCTCCTCCCAGGTAGTTATGGTTTTGCGCAGCTTTGCCTCTAGATACCAGGATCTAGGAATTTCCTCCAAAGTATGAACAAAAGTATGGACCCACTCATTCTTGGGTCATGATGCCCACAAATCTTGAAATTTCAATAAATGACTAGTGGGGTTAGTATGTCCATCATATTTTCTAGTGGGACAAGTATCTAAATCACCGAAGCGCACCAACATCAGTCGTCGACATGGTGCCCATTCATGGAGTGTCTGTTTGTGAGCTGCCCACCAATGTGTTGGGGTAGCCTTCAATGCATCCTCCAGTGCCAATAGCCTCTGCGGTTCAAACACTTTGTCTTAAAATTATTGGAGGAATTCAAACAACTCTATTATCCCTTCGTATATTGACAGCTTGACGATCTTGTTCATAACACAACGTAGGGATTACTTGATCAGTCCACACTTTTTGAAAGACACCTCATGAAGTTGATTTTGCCAATTTTCTATAGCATCATCAGAATCACAGGACACAGAGCTAGAGCTATTCCATTCGATTTCTCCATTGGCAATATGGTGTATGTAGTCCCCAAAGATATTGTAGGCATGATCCCATCCTCTGCCATCCTCATCCTTAATAGGTTCAATATACCGGCGTCCCTCCTGAGGGTCCATGGGAGAAATGACTCTGATATCTTGGTTCTTGAATGTCATAACCCACTTCTTTAAATTGATAACTTCCATGCTATAATTATCCCATCCAATCCCCAATAGCGCAGGACAGGAGCATCCACCATCAACTACTTCAATGACATCGAAATCAACATATGTCTTCATCCCTTTGACATCGATAACCAAATTCGAGACATAGCCAATAGGCTAAACCTTGGCCTGATTTATCAGTCACATTTGCATAGGGGACCACCCCAATGTTGGATTTCCCATCAAATTCCAAGCCTGTTTGGTCAAAATACTCACATATGAACCTAGATCCAGAATAACAGAATCAACTTCATAGTCCCCTATTTGGATGTTCATTCTCATCTCTTTACCTGTCTTTTTCTTCTGGAGGGTGTTAGTGCTAGAAATTGTTCTCAGACTACTAAAGAACAAGCCAACACAATCTCACAAAAATAAAACTAAGTAAAATAAGTTTTCAGGGTTTTGGTTTTGCAATTTATTAACAAGAGGGTAAAAACTCATAAGGCTAAGACAAACACTAAATCATGCAACAATGAAAGACTAAGATGTATAATATATGAATCATGAACCAGAACAACATAAGCACAATACTAAGTTTCATCCACGACTCACAAGCACTTCATGAGAAATAACCTTAAACAAGAAATGAATTTGTTAACTAAGTGATCACACCAATCAGAAATGAAACCAACAGATAGGATAAAATGGGCTTATAGTTTTCATATATATCATAATCAGTAATTCAAAATACATAATATTTTATGAACTTAGCTCTGTATTACAGTAGCTTGAAAGCCTCCCATTGTACAAAAATTCGAACCCTTTCTCATTCTATTGTCTTGCTTTTATCTTGGTTACATCCAAAAAATAGTTATCTAACTGCCTAACTACCTTCTAGGTCAGACTATCGACCACTAACAAAGTAAAAGTTTTCCAAAATTAACTAATATCTCAACAAAAATTAACTAAATGACACTTGTTACTAAAATCCTTTTACAAATCTTTGGTAGCTTCTGCCTAAAGGGCTATCCCCTCCAAAGCTTGAGTCTTCCTTCTGGTTCTCTGCTGCTCAACTTCTAGGTATTCGACTCTTTTTGATAATTCTTGATTTTGTTGAGTTACTTCTTGGACAGTTTGCTTCATCTCTACACATAAAAATTTTGTCTGCCTTTTCCTCTTCATTGCTTCCTTGGAAACTACAATTAATTCTTGGTAATGGATGTTAATATCCTCTAGATCTTCGCTTAATATTCTGTTGGCCACTACTAACCCTTCATTTGTTTCATGTAGAAATTCTATCGGATGGTTATATTGCTTGATACGTCTTCGAAGGTTTTCATTCTCAGAATCTATACATTTTCCTTCTGAAGCTAAAGACAGACCTTCTAGCATCCAAGGGATTTTCAATTTTTAAAAAATCTCCTCATCATCCTCTTAATATTGTTTTGTCATTGTTACAGGAACCCCTGGAGATTCATCACCTTAAAAATTGCATTGAGTTGATGGCTCTATAGTCTTTTCCTCATTTGCACATAATGTTGTCATCACTGACTGTTGTTTCATAAAATCATCCTTTTGATCGCTAAGTTTTTCTTTTCTTTGAAAATCTTATAACTACTCTGAGATTTTAATCTCTGTTGAGGATGAATAAACCTTCAAAGAAACCTATTTCTTACCTTTGACCTTTCTATCATTCAGGATTTCATCCTCTTCTAAATCTTCTTGGGAAGAAGAGTCTTCTACTATTGTGATTTTTTCCTGAGCTAGCTTAGGATTTACAAGCTTTTTCATGTTCAACCTCAATTTGTTCTTAGGTATGGTTTTAGGTCTCCAGCCTACTCCTATTTCTCCCAACATTCTCAAGGTTTTAACTTGATTCTTAATAGTTGCAAGCTGAACCACCTTTCTTTTGACTCCTTGTAAAACCAGCTTTTCACAAACTCTTCTTGTGAACTCTATGCATTGTCAATCCTTTTTTTATTAATCAGTGGGATTTCCTTTCTTTCTTCATGTACTTCTTTGTGGATTTGTTCTTGTTCTAACAGGCCTTCATCTATTCCCTGGTTTTCATCTTCATTAAGGGTATTTTCTGCATGATCTAAATTCTGTCTTTGAACTTTTGACAATTCATTTTCATCAGTTTTCTTTTCATATTCATCATTTTTATTTTGCTGTTCACTTTCAGGATTTTCAACCCTCTGTGTATAAGCCTTTTCTTGTACAGTATCCTCTTCAACTTCGACTATGATTTCCCTTTTCAAAATTTTAACTAAGTTCTGGGATTTGTTCACCTATCTTTGCTTTAACTGATCCTCCTTTTCGCTTTGAAATCCAGACCAAAACAGAAAATAGTCCCAAGTATTTCCTTTCTTCTATAGCATAGTACTGATAATTAGCTTTATCAAACCATGATGGAAAATGGACTGCTTAGTATGATTCGGATGCTCCCTTATTCTTCTAGACATCTTCTGCAACCTTTTGAGTTAAAAGAAAGGGAGATTCATCCTCGATTCTTGAATTAAGTGTTGTAAAAACCCGATGTGGTATTTGAAAATAGAGGCATTTATTCCTTCATAGGTTACATAATTCTGCAAGATCTTGATTGACTCTCTCCATTCTGGTTAAAGTTCTGTATATGTACCCCTTTACCCCAATCTACAAATACATTGGACAATAGGTAATTCTCTGAATTAAAAACAAAAGACACCTTCTTGAACCAAAACTCACCTTCATCAGCAGATCCTGTAGCCTTTGCTATTAGTTCTCTAGTCAATTCAAATTTTAGGGTATTAAATGAGACTGTGTATTTCTCTAAACTCTGAGCAAATTCATAAGAAACCTCTGTGTGATGACCATCAATTTTCTCAAAATATTGCAACCAACCTGCTTCTGAAAACAACCTTGCATAGTTAGGGAAAGTTTTAGCCCAAGACATGTCTGAAGGCTCAGCCCTATTCGTCTTCCCACTTCTCTTCATTTTGGGTAATAAACCTTAATTGTTTTTCCTTCAAAAAATGGTTCAAACTACTTTGAAAGTATGAATTCTCTATAGTAAATCAGAAATTGAGCAGATTGAAAACCCTAGATATCACTTTTCCTCAAGACTAATAAAACTTTATGGACAATTTTTACTGACAACAAAGATTAATAATTGAGCAAGAAATCGGGCTGCTAAACCTGATGTAATTCTTAATTAACAGCCATCACTACTCTTCTGTCACTACAAACCCAAATTCAGGGATGATGTCATCAATCGGTTGCATACCTGTCGTGATAATAGTTTTGATTGCTAAAAATTTGGTATCTTGTCTTCCTAGGTGTCCACTGACCTTTGTTTCTTTGTCTTCAGCTACCACGATTGTGCCAGTCAATTACCCTTCAAACCCTAAACCTATAACCATCTTCATCTTCAAACCACAAATTGCCAGGTCTTAATATGATCTCTATGATCTTTCATACATCCAGTAAATTTGTAATTGACAACGAATTACCCCCATCGTGCACCATCGTTGTTGTTTAAAGGATCTGCATCTTCCACCTTCCCGACTGCTGCAACTCACCTGAATGATTCTTGCCTTAACTTCAAAAAAATTCTCAAAATGATTAGTAAGGACTAAACACGTATCAATCTCCTTTACAAGTGCGAAAAACTCATCTCATGTGCAAATTTTGAAATTCACGAGCAAAGATACGATTTTTTCAAAAGTCATGATTTTCTTGTAGCGCCCTTGTTCATATTTTCTGTCTTTGCGCTACAAGAATATTTGTTTAATGAATTTTTAACCAAAACTCAAAACAATGTGTTAAATTTTGGTAATTAACCTTCGATAAGACATTATGATATTTCTTTAGAACCTTTCAGAAATATATATATCATATAAGTCCATAAAAACTATGAAATCTACTAAGTAAAACAAAATTAAAAAGAAAACTTATAAAATCAATTATAAACATAAGTATACTATCAAAAATAATTTAAAATAAACAAGCTCAAAATTTTAAAGCAATAAGAAAAATCATGTTTTAAGAAAAGCATATGGTTCAAAAATAGAAAACAAAAACAAGCTATAACATCTGGCTCCTGCTACGGGATGAAGTCCTCCTTGTGAGGTTTCAAGAACTTGTAGATCAGTTCCTTCTGTGCTGTAACTGAAACTATCTTCTATTCTACAAAATATCCATTGGGCTATAGAGTCTTTATTCAAACCTTCACACACCGGTATATACAATGAAAATCAAATCTTTTTCCCTCAAAAACTGTAAAAATGCTTGAGGAATCGTCCATTGAGTCGATTAGACAACTCCTGACCCTCCAAGGTCTGTAATACAAAAATATTATTCTCCAAAATCTTTGAAACGAGGAAAGGACCAAACCATAAATGATCAAACTTACCATTTTTTCCCTTTTGTTCCTGTTATCCCTAAAGTTGAACCTAGACTACGGGATTCAAGCTTAAGGAAATCTTGTTTAAAAATGTACAAATCAAATGAAATCAAACTGAAAACATAATCTGGTATGAAATCAAAGCTATAAAAAGCATCACACAGTTTACAATAAACTAAGCTAGTATATATAAAGGCTGTGAGTAAAATCAAACAATCACTCCAAAGCTGGACTAGTATAAAACCCAATCTGTTTTGTACACATCACACAATCATCACTGCATATACTGGTATATTATGAACACTATACATGAATCACAGAGTTATCAA
The DNA here is from genome assembly GCA_001517045.1 of Pseudotsuga menziesii. Lineage (NCBI taxonomy): Eukaryota > Viridiplantae > Streptophyta > Pinopsida > Pinales > Pinaceae > Pseudotsuga > Pseudotsuga menziesii. Next base: position 87,284 of record LPNX011105601.1, read on the forward strand.
AGGGTAGGTTGGTAGGTCAACCAGAGCTACAAAAGAATCAATAGGAACTGTGTAACACAAAATCAAACACAGAATTCAATATCAAGGTCACTATGATCATAAAATCCAGAAGTGAAACTGCCTTGTTTCTAGAAAATATAAAGATAATTGCTTTTCACAGTAAGAATTAGTGCAATGGGCTTTAATGGACCATGTGCATAACATAATTTCTAGAAAAACAACTCATAAAATACAGAGGCAAATCATCATCATGTTTTCATTCAAAAATAGAACCTGTTACTGAAGCTGCAGAGTGCTTATGCTACACAGACAGTGCTTACAATTGAGCTTGCATAGTTCCAAAACTTCCAACCTCTATCTCCTAGTCGAGACCTTCCTTTTATACAAAAATATTCTATCCACAAACTAACAATAGATCCTATATTCAAGGATCGAACCTCCTCCAAAATTGGGAAGTTAATCCCTCTAAAAAGTATTGAACTAAAAGTGTCATACATGTGTCAAAAAGGAACAATATAAGTTCAAAATCAAATAACAATTTAACACCTAAAGGCTTCTAGAAGCCTCTGCTAATGTAGCTAGGTCACTAAGAACCTGTGAACGCTTTTGAAGTCAAGCAAATTCAGCATATTTACTATTTTCCTTGTACTGGGCTTTGATCTGCTCCAACTGTCTTTGAATGGCTCGCTTCTCCTTAAGAATGTCCTTTGAAATTACTAGCATCTTTTGGTACTCTACTTCTTTGTCTTCCATGTCCTCCCGGAGTCTTTTGTTAGCCACCATTAGTTTCTCATTTATGTCTTGTAAGTATCTTGTTTGCTCTTTATAGGTTTGCAGAGATATCTTGCATTGACTTAACTCTGGGGGCATATCCAAATCCTCTTCTCTCATGCAACCTCCTTTTTCAGGCAAACTTCTTGATACTGAACCTTCATCAAGGTTGTCTTGCTTGTCTGTACAAAACACTGCTGGTATAGAGCCTGCTACACCCTGCATATCAATAAAATCTTCCATATCTTCACAGTACCTATCCTCTGGTGTGTGTACTGTTCCCTCACTACCATCATCTTCTATTACAACAACATCCATGCCCTCTTTCTGTGTTGTTCTTTCCTCAATTTGCATCTTTTTCCTCAGTCTGGTTCTTGGCTTCTCTACTTTGGATGACTGTTTACAAATCTTATTTTTTGAAGTTATGCTTTTCGTCATATTGCTGAGCTTCTCCGGGTTTTCATCTGTGCAGGCTATTTCAGGGTTCAGGATTTCTTGGATATGTTTATCAGCAGTATTCTTTTCTTCATTTTCAACTTCCTGAACTGTCTTTTTAGGGCTTGTTGCCTATTGGTTAGCATCATCCAACATTCTTTTACCTTTCTCCTTAGGGTTATCTCTAAACCCTAACTCTGTTAACAAGGATTCCCATGTTCTGTCTTCTTTCTGCAGCTGAGCTAGAATTAATAATTTAATCAATCCTTGATGGTAAACAGAGCGGGCTGTATGTGCTGGATGGTTTTGAACTTTAGCAATCATTTTTTGGAGGCTTTTTAACAGGTAAAATGGAAGATTTACCTGTATACTGCCATGAATATGCATTGACAGTTTTAAATGGCACTTCAATACCCAGTCATATCTTCCATCACAAGTGATGTAATTATGAATCACCTCCAAAGGCACCCTCCATCCTGGCTTGACTCTACTAACGTGGAATCCATTTTTCCAGTCAAGTTTTTCACCTCCAGGAATTAAAAACTCACTAAAATTGCTTTGGAAATCTTTCTTGTTGAACCATTTTTCTCCTTGTGCAGAGACACCTATTGTTTCAACAATAAATTCCTTATTAACCCTAATAGTTAAGCTTTGTAATTGAATCCTTTCATCCTTGTAATTTTCAATAAAAGCTATGGTCAATTGTGAATGGTAACCCTGTAGTCTTTCACAAAAATTGAACCATCCAGACTTTTGCATAAGCTTGGCAGACCTAGGAAATTGTTTTATCCAGTTTGTATTACTTGGTTCCAGCCTACAAATGAAACCACCAGGTTTTTTTTAACTGTAGCCTCTGTTTCTTCTTCATCGATTCCATTTTACATTTGAAACCCTAAAGAGATTCCAACTCTGTTGTGTATATCAGCGAGCTTTAAATCTCAAACAAAAACACATACATTTTGCTGCAGTTATCTCTGTGGTAAATCTTCAGTTCATGCTAGCATTTGGCCTGTTAATAATATCTATGCTTGTGCCAATAGTAATTATATTAATCTGCAAGCCAACAGAGTGATGATGCCAACGAAATTTGAACAAAAATTCGTGATAGCTCTTACCCTTAAACCTCTGTCAATCATTCAAATCATCAAATCCTTCACACTGTATTGTCCTGAACAGGGAACTTTACATTGCAACTGTGTGCTCAAAAAAGGCAGTGCTGTAACTACGTGCTTTGAAATGCAAGGAAGCATATATGTACTGTATTCCAAACCCTAAAACCAAAAGCCCTAGAGTTTTAAGACAAACCCCAATTTCCTGAACTCTACATAACGCTGCTCGTCATCAATGGCGATATATAGTAAACCAACAAGCCTGCGAATACCCTTCTTTAGCAGAATAATGAGAGAAATTTTGGGAAAAATGTGCATTAATTTGATTTTTCCATGATCAATGCTAGTACTTATGACATGAACTGTTCAAACTTTGAAGTGACAACACATGTACCTTTCCATAAATGCTACCATACAACTCATCATTTCGTGGACAGGGGTGCATTTTGTTTTAAAACATGGCCATATCGAATGTCATATAAATAAAATATGACAAAAGCTTATTATCATTTTGTATTCCATGAAATAAATAATAAACTTTTTCAATAAAATACCATTTGGACATTCTGTCATCAGAAAAAAAAAATGCTGCCAGTTCACAATATGCTGCCAGTTTGGATAAATGCCGCCAGCTGTAAGAATTCACCATATAACATATACTCTTTTGCACATGCATGGGCTCATAGTGAATGGATGAAAATTTTGATGATTTTAGGTAACAAAAGGAACCCTAATGACAATCAATCAATCATAAAATATAAAACAAAGCAAAACTAAAACAATAAAAACCAACCATAATAAAAAAATTAAAAATAAACAGGTAAAATAACCCTAGAGATAACATCTGGCTCCGTCTGGGGACAAAGTTTCTCTTAGAGACTTTGAGAACTTGCTGACCAATGCCTTCAAAAGTCTATTAAGGTTACTTCTATCTTATTGGGCTGGAGTCTTATTTGTAGTAACATGATATATACAATGACTATGTACAATAACACTTTGTCTTTCACTCTGTGTAATAGTGTTTTAAGAAACGTCCATTGACTGGACCTGCAATTTCTTCACCTTTCAGATTTTTTAAAACAAAGGTATTATTTCCCAGGATCTTTATGATTGAAAAAGGCCCTATCCATAGGTTATCAAACTTCCCGTGCTTACCTTTTTCATCTTTTCTTGCATCCCATCTGAGAACGAGATCACCAACTGCGAACATCTCTTTTTTTACTTTTTTTATCAAAGCTGTCTTTCATTCTCTTTTGATGTTTCTCAGCTGTGTCCTTGATGGCTTCCCTCTCCTACTGCAACTGCACTATCTGGAACATTCGTCTCTTGATATCATCTGGCTCTTCTTCAATTTCCTGCACAAAATTAATGACTGGGGTGACTAATTGAACAGGGAAAATAGCATCAGTCCCATAAACCAGTTGGAAAGGGTATGTCCCAATTGATTTTTTAATTGTTACTCTATCATCCCATAGAGCAAATTTTAGTTTGCTGTCCCAACTTCGTTTGTTTTCAAACAGCATTTTCTTGATACTGTTTACAATGTTTTTGTTGCTAGATTCTGCTAATCCATTTCCTTGTGGATAGTATGGTGTGGACTGTTTAAGGATAATGTTGTTTTCTTGACAAAAATTTACCATCTTTTTTTATTTGAAAGCAGGGGCATTATCAGTGAGTAGTTTTCTAGGGCATCCAAACCTACTCAGAATGTTTTCTTGAAGGAAAGTAATTATAACTTGTTCTGTTGCTCTCCTTGTTGGCACTGCTTCCACCCATTTTGTGAAGAAATCAGTGGCAGTCAAGATCCATTTATGCTGTCCACTAGAGGGAGGATGAATTTCACCAATGAAGTCTAGTCCCCACTGCTGAAATGGACCATTCACAAAAATAGGTTTTAGAGGTAAAGACTGAAGCTTTTGCTTACTTGCAAATTTCTGACATTCGATACATGATCTAACTTGATGATATACATCTAAAAACAAGGTAGGGCAGTAGTATCCTGCTCTCAAGATTTTGAAGGTAGTTTCCTTCCAATACTTATGTCCTCCACAAACTCCACTATGCAACTCTGCAATCACAGCATCAACTTCATATTTCTCCAAACATTTCAAAAGTATTCCTCCTAGATCCTTCCAATACAAAATATGATTCATTAAAACATACTTCATGGATTTTAGTTTTAAGGATATGCATTCATTCCTGTTCAATTCAAGAGGGCACTGTAAATACAAAAGGAAGTACACAACATCCCTATACCAATCAGATTCAGCATACCTATTATAAACCTGCTCTTTACTGTGCTCTGTTGTCATAATCTGCTCTGACTGTTCTGCCATGACATGAAGATTCAAAACCTGACAATTTGACTCTGTCAGAAGTTTAGCTAGTCCTTGTCCTTTTACCAACTTTGTTGGTTTTATTTCTATGTCATATTCCATGACCTTAGCTATCCATCTGCCTCTCTTTCCTTCACTGTCAGGCTGTACTAGTATCTCCTTAACTGCTGCATTTGGGACATATGCCACAACCTTAGCTTGTAAAACATATATTCTAAAGAATTTAAGGGCTTTAACTAAGGCATAGGCCTGCTTTTCCATTATATTATATTTCAGCTCAGAGTCTCTTAATGTTTTACTGAAGAATGATATTGGCTGTTCCAAATTATCAGAGTTCTTTTGTAACAATACAGCAGCAATAGTGTCTTCTAATGCAAATGAGAATATTGCGAAATCTTTTGTATAATCAGGAGCTATCAGCACTGGGGCTTCTATCAATGCTTGTTTAGCCTGTTTAGACCACTTAACCTCACTATCCTTTTTAAGAATTTGAGTGATATGCTTTACTATTTTTGCAAAATTTGGAATAAACCATCTTAAAAAATTGATTTTTCCAACAAAGGATTGAATTTCTTTTTCGTTTATGGGAATGCTGATTTTAAAGATAGCCTTGACTCTTTCTGGATCTATCTTTATTCCCTCAGCAGAGACAATATGGCCTAATAGTTTTCCTTCTGTCAGGTCAAAGTGATATTTTTTAGGATTTAGTGACAAACCAAATTTCCTGCATTTGACAAAAATTTGTCTTAAGTGTTTAAGATGATCTTCATCAGACTTAGAAAATACTGTGATGTCATCTTGGTATATCACAACAAACTTTTCATTTTCACCCACAAAAGCTATGTCCATAGCCCTTTGAAAGGTAGCACCTGCATTCATGAGCCCAAAAGGCATTTTGTCATACACAAAGGTTCCCCATGGCATGGTAAATGTTGTTTTTTCCCGGTCCTCTGGCTGAACTGCAATCTGGTTATAACCAGAAAATCCATCAATCATTGACATTCTGTGAGCACCTACTACCCTCTGCAAAATCTGATCTATCTTTGGCAATGAATAGTTATCCTTGAGGCAAGCTCTATTTAAGTTTCAGAAGTCTACACATAGTCTTATCTCTCCATTTTTCTTCCACACAGGGACCAAATTAGCAACCCAAGATGAATATCTTAAAGGCACAATGATTTTTGCATCTAACAAATTTTTCACCTCTTTTTCAATTACTGGCAGCAATGCTGGATTTAACCTTCTAAGCTTCTGTTTAAAAGGCTTAGTGTTTGGTTTTAGAGGGATCTTGTGCTGAATTATGCTGGTATCATATGTTTTTAAATCATGATATGACCAAGAAAAAATGTCTTTATATTCTTTTAGCAAACCCATATATTTTCTTCTTTCATCATTTGACAGTAATTTTGATAGTTTTATCATTTGAGGCTGATTTTCAGAACCAATGTTATACTCCATAATATTTTCTTCAGTAGTCTGGAGGGTGGGTTTCATCAATGTATCATCCTTTGAAAAGAGTCTTTCTAAAGGGACAAGTCCCTTAGGAATGAAATTCCCTTTTAACTCCACAATTTTATGATCAGCAATTGAATTGTTTGTGCAAGGTTCATTTTCTATCCATTCTGAATCCTATTCATGATCAACAATATCATTTGAAAATTCACCTACTAATTCTAGAAATTCTTTAATTTCCTGATTATCATTAAAGACTTTCCAATGTTTAATATTATCTGGGACAGCAGGTCTGTATCTCACATCAATGGGATATTTCAGATGAGTTACCTTTGGGATTTTGAAATACGCTGCTGCTAAAGCTAAGGAATCAGCTGTCTCATTATATTCCCCGGGGACAAAAGTGATATTGAAGGCTATGAAGAAGTTTTCAATTAGATCCCAGACCTCATTCCTATAAACTTTCAATAACTGTTGTTTTACTTGGTACACATTTTTTACTTGCTGAATTATTAATTCGGAGTCGCCAAATACAGCAAGTTCCTTAATGCCCAAGTCTTTTGCTGCTCTTAACCCAAGGATCAAAGCCTCATATTCAGCAGTATTATTTGTTGTTTTAAATTCCAATTTGTACATAAGAGAAATAAACTTACCTCTTGCTGAAATTAATAGTACTCCTGCTTCTGCCCCCTCTTTACTTTATGCCCCATCGAAATACATCTTCCATAAACCATCTGGTTCTTCTCTCCTTACCTGAACTGGGATGTATTTTTATACTTGTAAAAGTCCTTCATTTTCATGATTCAATTGCAACATACAAGAACCAAGATTCTCATCAATTGAATAGATCGAATGATTATTAGGGTGTCTACTGTCACTTACCAAATATGCCATCTGTACCTCTCTGTAAAGTCTTCTGAATTCTCCTCCAAATACCGGAATTGTAGCATATGAGAGATCCATCTACAAAGTTCCTCCCACTTTCTTTGCCCAGGATCTAGACAATAACATACCAAATTTGGGAGAAATATCTGCTACAACAATATCCATCAATACACTCTTCATAGGTACCTGAGTTAAATTCACCACTAGATCCTTGATTACCCCAATACATTTCATTGCCCTAGAATCAAATGCATACAAATCATGTATGGTTTAGTAACACTCAGTCCTAAGGATTCCATGACTGATTTTGGCATGAGGTTATGTGAAGCTCCTGAATCTAGCAAACAATTATGCAGCAATTGATCATGTATGGAAAAGGTTACATAAAATGGAGGAGGATATTCTGAATTGTCATCAGGATGATCAAAAGTTTTTGACCCTACAATGATAGTAGGTTTTTCATCCTGCAAATTAATCTCATCAGAAGGGATAGGATTAGAATTCACTGCATTGTTGAAAGTTTTAAAGGCTGCCTACCTGTAAACTTTACTTTTAATCAATTCTGTTAAAGGCACAGGGGTCTTCACCTTATTAAGCTCATGTTCAAAACTGAAACCACTAACATATTTATTAATCTCCTCAGGATTCACAACTTCATCTTTTCTCTGATTTACAATTTGTTTCTGTTTTGTAGGCAAATGTTGTTTAAGAGGAAGAGCTTTCACCACTTTCTTGGTTTGTGCTGCATGTTTTACCCCTGACCTCAAACCATATGATTTTTGTGGCATTTCCTGACAGACCTCTGGCATAGACATATGATAATCATCTTCTTCATATTGATCTAATTCTGTAGCATATTGATAATCAGATCTAGTTAGAAAATGAGAAAAAGCATCATCATCAAACTGGCTAATATTATGTTCTTCTGTTTCCAAATCATCTAACTCTCCTTCATCAATTTCATATGATTCATCATCTCTGACATTATTGTTTTGAAAAGGATGTTGAATCCTTTGTTCTTCATTTTCTCGTCTGTCTCTCTGTATATCGTTATTTCGTCTTTCTCTTGGGAGAAACCTAGGGGCAAAAGGTCTTCTGAACTGAGTCTGATTTCTATCACCTTCAGGCATGGGTTTATTCTGATTTCTATTTCCCATTTCCAATATATCAATCTTAGCAGACAATTTTTTTATGATTGTACTCATTTCATCCATTTTGCTATCTGATGACCTTCCTATATGATTGGATGTAATGATTTCTTTCTTTCCTTTTCTGTCCACAGTTTTGTGTTATGTTTCTTCTTTTAGTCTGTTTGAGGCCAAAATGTTTGACTCTACTTCTAATGTTGCACTTTGCATATTTTGAAGTGACTCAGATTTTCTTTCTCTTAACAGCAAAGAAAACTCGGGATTAAATGAATTTGCATAAGCTAACTTTGCTGCTATCTCGGTAGGTTTTATTTCAGCTGGAATCTTACTGTACATCTTGTTAAATCTTTTAGAAAAATATCCCATAGCTTCACCCTTTTTTCTTTTTAAAGATTCAAACTCTGTCTGGTAATACAAATAGTATTTAGTGTCCCCCCACTGTTTCATAAATGCTTCTTCTAAGGCATCAATGCCATCTATGGAGTCTGGTGGTAATTCCATAAACCATTTTCTAACCTCACCATCTAAACTTTGAACAAAAATCCTCATCTAAACATCAGTATGTTCAAAATTGTGATTATCTGCAAAACTACAGAATTGATTCCAATGTTCTTCTGCAGTAGCCTCTCCCTGGCCATCAAACTTCGGCAAGCACTTTTGATAATATCCTCCTGGGAGAGCATTGAGAGCCTGAGGTAAGACAAGTGGGGCATATCTTGTTGCTACCATAGCAGCCATTCGATTTCGAGGCTGCGCCATTGTAAGCTGAAGGCTACTTGGATGTTGTGATGAGGGAGACAATTTACCAGGATTTGATTGATTGACTGGGACAATATTTACCAGAGGAGTATGTATTGAAGAGAAAGGAGTGGTTGCTGTTTGCAATGCTTCAAGCTTGACCTTTTCTGACAGCAAAGGATTTGTACAGACTTGGAAATTGTCAACTCGAGAAGGGGTAAATAACAGGTCTAACTCCTCTTGTCCTTTTTCTGATTATGGATTCAAAGAAGGAACTGGAAAAGATGCAGATTCAGGGATCTCTAAAGCTGCACGCTATTTGAATTTCTCTGATGAAGTAGAAACTAGATTTCTCCTAGCCTCCTTTAACAATTGCTCAGGATCTGAAACTCCTGGATTCAAAGGGGATGAGGGATTTCCTCGAGTCCCTATCTTCTTTGAAGCCACTATAACTTCTTAAAAGGTGACTGAATGTAGTCTACAACATGTTTGATTGATTCTGCTCACCCTAAAAAATCAATTCCATAAAGATGTCGATTACCCAGGAAGATATATTTTCCTTTGTTCGTCCTCGGCAATGGCGCTAGAAGATGTTATCCCTAAAGTTGAACCTAGACTACGAGATTCAAGCTTAAGAAAATCTTGTTTAAAAATGTACAAATCAAATGAAATCAAACTGAAAACATAAGCTGGTATGAAATCAAAGCTGTAAAAAGCATCACACAGTTTACAATAAACTAAGCTGGTATATATAAAGGTTGTGAGTAAAATCAAACAATCACTGCAAAGATGGACTAGTATAAAACCCAATCTGTTTTGTACACATCACGCAATCATCACTGCATATACTGGTATATTACGAACACTATACATGAATCACAGAGTTATCAAAAGGGTAGGTTGGTAGGTCAACCAGAGCTACAAAAGAATCAACAGGAATTGTGTAACACAAAATCAAACACAGAATTCAATATCAAGGTCACTATGATCATAAAATCCAGAAGTGAAACTGCCTTGTTTCTAGAAAATATAAAGATAATTGCTTTTCACAGTAAGAATTAGTGCAATGGGATTTAATGGACCATGTGCATAACAAAATTACTAGAAAAACAACTCATAAAATACATAGGCAAATCATCATCATGTTTTCATTCAAAAATAGAACCTATTACTGAAGCTGCAGAGTGCTTATGCTACACAGATAGTGCTTACAATTGAGCTTGCATAGTTCCAAAACTGCCAACCTCTATCTCCTAGTCGAGAACTTCCTTTTATACAAAAATATTCTATCCACAAACTAACAATAGATCCTATATTCAAGGATCGAACCTCCTCAAAAATTGGGAAGTTAATCCCTCTAAAAATTATTGGACTACAAGTGTCATACATGTGTCAAAAAGGAACAATATAAGTTCAAAATCAAATAACAATTTAACACCTAAAGGCTTCTAGAATCCTCTGCTAATGTAGCTAGGTCACTAAGAACCTGTGAATGCTTTTGAAGTCGAGCAAATTCAACATCTTTACTATTTTCCTTGTACTGGGCTTTGACCTGCTCCAACTGTCTTTGAATGGCTCGCTTCTCCTTGAGAATGTCCTTTGAAATTACTAGCAGCTTTTGGTACTCTGCTTCTTTGTATTCCATGTCCTCCCGGAGTCTTTTGTTATCCACCATTAGTTTCTCATTTATGTCTTGTAAGTATCTTGTTTTCTCTTTATAGGTTTGCAGATATCTCTTGCATTGACTTAACTCTGGGGGCATATCCAAATCCTCTTCTCTCATGCAACCTCCTTTTTCAGGCAAACTTCTTGATACTGAACCTTCATCAAGGTTGTCTTGCTTGTCTGTACAAAACACTGCTGGTATAGAGCCTGCTACACCCTGCATATCAATAAGCTCTTCCATATCTTCACAGTACCTATCCTCTGCTGTGTGTACTATTCCCTCACTACCAGCATCTTCTATTAGTACAACATCCATGCCCTCTTTTTATGTTGTTCTTTCCTCAATTTGCATCTTTCTCTTCAGTCTGGTTCTTGGATTCTCTACTTTGGATGATTGTTTACAAATATTATTTTTTGAAGTTATGCTTTTCATCATATTGCTGAGCTTCTCTGGGTTTTCATCTGTGCAGGCTATTTTAGGTTTTAGGCTTTCTTGGATATGTTTATCAGCAGTATTCTTTTCTTCATTTTCAACTTCCTGAACTGTCTTTTTAGGGCTTGTTTCCTATTGGTTAGCATCATCCAACATTCTTTTACCTTTCTCCTTAGCGTTATCTCTAAACCCTAACTTTGTTAACAAGGATTCCCATGTTCTCTCTTCTTTCTGCAGCTGAGCTAGAATTAATAATTTAATCAATCCTTGATGGTAAACAGAGTGGGATGTATGTGCTGAATGGTTTTGAACTTTAGCAATCATTTTTTGGAGGCTTTTTAATAGGTAAAATGGAATATTTACCTGTATACTGCCATGAATATGCATTAACAGTTTTAAATGGCACTTCAATACCCGGTCATATCTTCCATCACAAGTGATGTAATTCTGAATCACCTCCAAAGGCACCCTCCATCTTGGCTTGACTCTGCTAACGTGGACTCCATTTTTCCAGTCAAATTTTTCACCTCCAGGAATTAAAAACTCACTAAAATTGCTTTGGAAATCTTTTTGTTTGAACCATTTTTCTCCTTGTGCAGAGACACCTATTGTTTTAGCAATAAATTCCTCATTAACCCTAATAGTTAAGCTTTGTAATTGAACCCTTTCATCCTTGTAATTTTCAATAAAAGCTATGGTCAATTGTGAATGGTAACCCTGTAGTCTTTCACAAAAATTGAACCATCCAGACTTTTGCATAAGCTTGAAAGACCTAGGAAATTGTTTTATCCAGTCTGTATTACTTGGTTCCAGCCTACAAATGAAACCACCAAGTTTTCTTTTAACTGTAGCCTTTGGTACTTCTTCATCGCTTCCCTTTGACATTTGAAACCCTAAATAGATTCCAACTTTGCTGTGTAGATCAACGAGCTTTAAATCTCAAACAAAAACACATGCATTTTGCTGCAGTTATCTCTGTGGTAAATCTTCAATTCATGCTAGCATCTAGCCTGTTAATAATATCTATGCTTGTGCCAATAGTAATTATATTAATCTGCAAGCCAACAGAGTGACGATGCCAACGAAATTTGAACAAAAATTCATGATAGCTCTTACCCTTAAACCTTTGTCAATCATTCAAATCATCAAAGCCTTCACACTGTATTGTCCTGAACAGGGAACTTTACACTGCAACTGTGTGCTCAAAAAAGCTAGTGTTGTAACTACGTGCTTTGAAATGCAAGGAAGCATATATGTAATGTATTCCAGACCCTGAAACCAAAAGCCCTAGAGTTTGAAGACAAACCCCAATTTCCTGAACTCTACATAATGCTGCTCGTCATCAATGGAGATAGACAGTAAACCAACAAGCCTGCGAATACCCTTCTTCAGCAGAATAATGAGAGAAATTTTGGGGAAAATGTGCATTAATTTGATTTTGCCACGATCAATGCTAGTACTTATGACATGAACTGTTCAAACTTTGAAGTGACAACACATGTACCTTTCCATAAATGCTACCATACAACTCATCATTTCGTGGACAGGGGTGCATTTTGTTTTAAAACATGGCCATATCGAATGTCATATAAATAAAATATGACAAAATATTATTATCATTTTGTATTCCATGAAATAAATAATAAACTTTTTCAATAAAATACCATTTGGACATTTTGTCATCAGAAAAAAAAATGCTCCCAGTTCACAATATGCTTCCAGTTTGGATAAACGCCGCCAGCTGTAAGAATTCACCATATAACATATACTCTTTTGCACATGCATGGGCTCATAGTGAATGAATGAACATTTTGATGATTTTAGGTAACAAAAGGAACCCT
>LPNX011105601.1:100154-139931 GCA_001517045.1 Pseudotsuga menziesii
AAATCAAAATTAAAACAATAAAAACCAACCATAATAAAAAATTTAAAAATAAACAGGTGAAATAACCCTAGAGATAACAGTTCCTTTCTAGCATCCCATATCAAAACCATATCTCCATCAAAAAAGGTGCTCTCTTTTATCTTTCTATCGAACCTTTCTTTGATCTTCTTTGTGTACAACTGAGCCTTTCCTTCTACTAATTGACACTCTTGCTGTAATTCAATTAGTGCGTAAATTCTCATTTGAGTGTCACTGGGTTCCTCTTGACTCTATTGAATAAATTTCATCACCAGAATACCAAGTTGAACAGGAAACAACACATTAGTGCCATATACCAGCTGAAGAGGAGAAGTCCCAATTTCCTTTTTAATTGTTATCCTGTCCGCCCATAGGGCATTTTTTAGCATTGAGTCCCATGACCTTTTATTCTGACTCAACAACTTCTTGATGCTCTGAATAATGCTCTTATTGGTTGACTCAGGTAACCCATTTCCCTAAGGTTAATAAGGTGTTGAATGTTTCAAAATAATCCCATTCTCTTCATAAAATGTCACCATAGGTTTGGACTTAAAAGCTTTAGCATTATCAGTCAATAACTTCTTGGGACAGCCAAATCTACTAAGAATATTTTCCTGAATAAAGATAATTATTACTTTGTCTGTTGCATTTCTTGTGGGAATAAATTCTACCCATTTAGTGAAGAAATATGTAGCTGTCAAAATCCATTTATGCTACCCTGAAGAAGAAGGATTTATCTCTCATATAAAGTCCAAGCCCCACTACTGAAAAGGAGCATTCACTATAATAGACTTCAATGGTGAAGACACTAACTTTTGCTTACCAACAAACTTTTGACATGGGATACAAGCTCTTACCTGCGGGTATACATGAGAGAAAAAAGAAGTCCAATAGTATTTGGACCTCAAAACTTTATAAGTAGTTTCCTTCTGATACTTATGTCCCCACAAGCACCTTCATGTGATTCTGACTTGTCTAACCCCCAATTTCTGGCTTGTCCAAACATCTAAGCAGAATGCCTCCTGGATCTTTCCAAAACAGCGGCTGTCCTATCAAACAATATTTTGTAGCTCTCAACTTCAATGACCTAGCAGCGTTTTTATCTAGATGTTCAGGAAATTGTAAATACAAAAGTAAGTGTACAATGTTTGCATACCTTGTGAATTTTGCATATTGCTCCATAATCTTTTCTTTCTCTTGATCATCTCGCAATTCTTCTTATATAGGATGTTCTACCATCAAATGAAGTCCTAAAGCTTGACATTTTGAATCAGATAACAATTTAGCCAAACCCTGTCCATTCACTAGTTTAGTAGGCTTAATTTCCACGTCTTATTCCATTATCTTAAAAATCAATTTTCCTCTTTTTCCTTCACTATCAGGTTGAGTTAATATATGCTTAATGGTAGCATTAAGAATGTAAGCAATGATTTTAGAATGTAAAACATAAATTCTAAAAAAATTTAATGCTTTTACTAGTGAGTAAGCTTTCTTCTCCAAAGTGTTGTACTTCAACTCTGAGTCTCTGAGGGTCTTGCTTAAAAATACAATTGGTTTCTCAAGTCCATCATTATTCTTTTGTAACAAAACAACTGCTAAAGTATCTTCTCATGCAAAAGAAAAAGTCAGAAATTCCTTTGAAAAATCAGGACTCACTAGCACTGGAGCTTTTGTAAGATCCATCTTAATCTTCTCAAATGAATTCCTAGCCTCTGCAGTCCATTTCACTTCCTGATCTTTTTTCAATATGCCTGTTATTTGTTTACTGGTTTCAACAAAATTTGGTATGAACCAATGCATAAAATTTATTTTTCCAATAAAAGATTGCATATCCTTCTTACTTCTCGATAAACTGATCTTCAAAATTAGCTTTTACCCTTTATGGATCTATCCTTATCCCATCAGTTGAAACCAAATGACCCAACAACTTGCCCTCCTGTATAGCAAAATGTGACTTTTTTGGATTGAGAGACAATCCATATTTTCTGCATTTCAAGAAAGTTTGTTTTAGGTGCTTTAAGTGCTCTTCATCAGACTATGAGAAGACTGTTATGTCATCCAAATAGATCAACACAAACTTATCCTTCTCTCCAACAAAGGCTATGTCCATAGCTCTTTGAAAGGTAGCTCCAACATTCATTAATCCAAATGGAATTTTGTCATACATAAAAGTACCCCAAAGGGTAGTGAAGGCTGTAATTTCTCTATCATCAGGTTGCATTGCAATTTGGTTATACCCTAAAAAACCATCTACCATTGAAATCCTTTGGAAACCCACCACCTTCTGAAATATTTGTTCAATTTTTGGTAAAGGATAGTTGTCTTTAAGTGAAGACCTATTCAGATTACGGAATTCAACACACAATCTTATTTCTCCATTCTTTTTCTGAAAGGTACTAGGTTTGCTACCCATGATGAATATCGAAGAGGAATAATGATCTTAGCATCCAATAGTTTCTTAACCTCCTTCTCCATGACAGGGAATATTGCAGGATTGATTCTCCTTAGTTTCTGTCTGAATGGTTTTATATTTGGTTTCAAAGGCACTTTATGTTGTATAATTCTAGTCTCATAAGTCTTCAAATCTTCATATGACCAAGCAAAGATATCAACATATTCTTTTAACAGCTTGATGTACCTATTTCTTTTCTCTGCTGTAAGTGCCTTTGAGATCTTGACTATCCTAGGATGCTCCTTTTCTGCCAATATTACAATCCATTACATTCTCCTCTCAAGACTGCATACCTTGTTTTAAGGGTTTATCATCCTTCGAAAAAATCCTCTCTAAGGGAACCAAACCCTTAGGAATAAAATTTATTTTCTGCTCAATGATTTTAGGACCTGCAATTTCATTTTCTGCAAAACCCTCAGTATATTCAGTTTCATCATCTTGTTCCTGATCAATTAAGGAATTAGAGAACTCATCAGTCATCTCTAAAAACCTTTTAATCTCTAAATCATCCTCAAAAACCCTCCATTGCTTGATGTTATCAGGAACTGAAGGTCTGTACCTGACTTCTATAGGATACTTTAGTTGATTTGTCTTAGGGATATTGAAATGAGTAGCTGCTAGAGCAAGTGAATCAACAATTTGGTTATGATCTCTTGGAATATAGGAAATATTGAATACCTCAAAGAAGTTATCTATCATATGCCAGACTTCATTCCTATACACTTTAATTAAATATTTCTTTACTTGATAGTTGTTCCTCACCTACTGAACAACCAACTCGGAGTCGTAATAAACAGAGATTTGTGGAATACCAAGGTATTTTGTAGCATTTAAACCCAACAATAATGCCTCATACTTTGCTGTATTATTTGTGGTTACAAACTCCAATTTGTACATCAAACTTACTGATTCACCACTAGGAGAAATCAACAAAATACTTGCTCCTGCTCCCTCCTTAGATTAGGAGCCATCAAAATACATCTGCCAAAGTTCATCCTTCTATTGTGACAGAACTCTTGATCGGTATTTATTTTTCAACCTGCAATATGCCATTAGTTTTATCGTCACTGAAATGTAACATACAAGAGCCCAAGTATTTTTCAACAGCTTACAATGGATGATTCATTGGATTCTTGTCATCAGTGACAATGTAAGCAAACTGCAACTCTCTATACAACCTCCTATTCTTACCTCCAAAAATAGGGATAGTTGCATATGATAATCCCATCTGTAAAGTGCCCCCTACTTTCTTAGCCCAAGACCTAGAAAGAAGCATTCCAAATTTAGGTGTGATATCTGCCACTACTACATCCATAATAACACTTTTCATTGGTAGCTGAGTTAACTTAACCACAATGTCCTTTATTACTCCTAAACACGTGATAGCTCTAGAATCAAAAGCATACAAGTCATGATAAGGTTTTGTTATGCTTAACCCCAAAGCTTCCATGATTTCCTTTGGCATTAAATAATGAGATGCACTTGAATCCAAAAGATAGTTGTGGATCATTTGATCATGGATGGTTAATGTGATATAGAAAGGTGGAGATGCACTTGCATCACTTTCAGTTTTCTCTGCTAAAGCTGATCCAATAAAAATTTTGGGATTCTCTTCCTGTAAATTTGCTATGTGAGAGGGTACTTGAATGGCTGCTCAACCCATCATTTTCAAAACTGAATTCTTATAACATGGATTTTTAATCAATTCAGTGAAATGCGTTGGGACTTTAATTTTGCACAATTCATTTTCAAAGTTAAAATTTTGCATGTTCTTATTTACTTCTTCAACTTCAATGACCTTCTATGGATTATCTTGATTCTATTATTTTTCTAATGCTGGATTGGATTGTTGTTTAGGAGGAAGAATTGCCTTCTTTTTAGGGTTTTGAACCACCTGTTTAGGTCCTGGCCTCACATTTAGGGTTTTGTTAGGATCAGAATGATATATATTAGTTGTTACTTCAAATATTAAATCATCTTCTATCTGAAAAACGTTTTCATCATAATATTTAGAATTGAAAAAATCTTCCTCAGTCACAAAACCTTCAGTCAACTGTTCTCCAAAATAATTTATGTCTTGATCTGGATATTCAAACTGCTCATCCTCTTCTATTTCTCCTTCATCAGTGACATTGTTTTTAAGTGGGGGTGGCACCTTTTGATCTTCATCTTCTCTCCTTTCTCTTTGTATATCATTATTCCTTCTCTCTTTGGGGATAAAACAAGGTGTAAACTGTCTTCTAAACTGATTTGGGTTATGAGGGTTTTTGTCCCCTTCTTGACCAGCCCTATTGGAATTTTTCTCCAATTCCAATTTGTTTAATTTTTCTGTTAGGATTTTCACTAATTTTTCCATCTCATCAATTTTACCATCTACAGGTTGTGATGTTGAAATTACTAGAACTGCCTCCCTTTTACCTTTTCTGTCATAAGCTTGTTGAGCTAAGTTTACCTTAAATCTGTTAGAGGCAATAATATTAGATTCTACCTCTAATGCTGCTTCTTTCATATTCAGTAAAGTAATAGGTCTTATTTATCTCAAGAGTAAGGAAAACTCATGGTCAAAAGCATTAGCATAGGTGAGTTTCGCTGAAGTTTTGGAAGGCTTGATTTCTGCAGGGATTTTACCAGACATTTTGTTAAGCCTCTTAGAGAAGTTAGCTGTAGTTTCATCTTTCTTCCTTATTAGGGCTCCAAACTCTGTAATATAATATGTATGATCCTTAGTATCACCCCACTATCTCATGAAAACTTCCTGAAGCTCCTCTATTAAAGTAATGGAATTTGCTGGTAACTCTCTGAACCATTTTCTGACCTCTCCATCCAGACTTTGTACGAACATTCTCATCCACAGATCTTTTGACTCAATATTTTGATTATCTACATAGTTGAGAAATGCATCCCAGTGCTCCTCAGCTATTGTATCACCTTTTCCATTAAATCTTGGCAAGTACTTTTGGTAATATCCACCAGGAAGAGAATTTAAGGGATGAGGTAAAACTAAATGTGCATACCTAGCTACCACCATTCTGCCCATCATATCTGATGGAGGCTGCTACTGGGCTGCCATTTTTAAACTGACTGGTTTAGATGAAGAAAGAGCTTGACTAGAACTTGGCTGAAAAGGGCTCTTACTTACTTTAAACTGAAACAAAGGGATTTTTCCATGAGATAGGGATTTTGCTTTCTTAAAAGACTGAGGATCAGTAAATAATTGAAAACTAGTAACATGAATTGTAGGTTTCAACCATGATGACTCTTGTTTTTTTTTCCTTTGCAAATGGAAAAGGGGACAATAGGTCAATTTGATTAGGGTTACACAAACCTGGAGATGATTGTGACCTTTTAATTTTCCTAGCTCCTTTCAAGATTTTCTCTGGGTCTAAGACACCCAGGTGTAATGGTGAACTAGGTATACTTCTTGTCCCAACTCCCTTAGTAGCCAAAGTGAATTGTTTGGTGAAATGTAGTCTTAAATATTTGTTGGTTTTTTCCACCTCTCAAAACCAGTTGAATGATGAATAACACAGGGAAAGTATGCTTCAACTTCATCCGTGACAATGATGCCAAAGATGTTAGTGCCATAAATTGTTCTCGGACTACTGGAGAACCAACCAATATAATCTCACAAATAAAAACAGTAAAATAGGTTTTTAGGGTTTTGGTTTTGCAATTTGTTAACAAAAGGGTAAAAACACATAAGGCTAAGACAAACACTAAATCGTGCAACAATGAAAGACTGAGATGTATAATATATGAAACATAAAGCAGAACAACATAAGCACAATACTAAGTTTCATCCATAGCTCAAAAACACTTCATGAGAAATAACCTTAAACAAGAAATGAATTTCTTAACTAAGTGATCACACCAATCAGAAATGAAACCAGTAGGTAGGATAAAATGGGCTTATATTTTGCATATATATCATAATCGGTAATTCAAAATACATAAGAGTTTATGAACTTATCTCTGTATTATAGTAGCTTGAAAGCATCCCCTTGTACAAAAAATCGAACCCTTTCTCATTCTATTGTCTTGATTTTATCTTGGTTACATCCAAAAAACAGTTATCTAATTGCCTAACTACCTTCTAGGTTAGAATATCGACCACTAACAAAGTAAAAGTTTTCCAAAATTAACTAATATATGAACAAAATTTAACTAAAAGACACCTGTTACTAAAATCCTTTTACAAATATTTGGCAGCTTCTGCCAAAAGGGCTATCCCCTCCAAAGCTTGAGTCTTCCTTCTGGTTCTTTACTGCTCAGCTTCTAGGTATTTGACACTTTTTGATAATTCCTGATTTTGTTGAGTTACTTCTTGGACAGTTTGCTTCAGCTCTGCACATAAACTTTGTGTCTGCCTTTTCCTCTTCTTTGCTTCCTTGGAAAATACAATTAATTCTTGGTAATGTCTGTTAGTCTCCTCCAGATATTCTCTTAATCTTTTGTTGGTCACTACTAATCCTTCATTTCTTTCATGCAGAAATTCTATCTGATACTTGTACTGCTTGATACTTCTTCGAAGGTTTTCATTCTCAGAATCTATACATTTTCCTTCTGAAGCTGAAGACAGTCCTTCTGGCATCCAAGGGATTTTCAATTTTTAAAAAATCTCCTCATCATCCTCTTGCTATTGTTCTATCATTGTTACAGGTACCCCTGGTGATTCATCACATTCAGAATTGCACTAAGTTGATGGCTCTGTAATCTTTTCCTCATCTGCACATAATGTTGTCATCACTGACTGTTGGTTCATAAAATCATCCTTCTGATGGCTAAGAATTGCTTTTCTTTGAACATATTCTAGCTGCTCTAAGATTTTAATCTTTGTTGAGGCTGAATTAACCTTAAAAGAAACCTATTTCTTACCTTTGACCTTTCTATCATTTAGGCTTTCATCCTCTTCTAAATCTTCTTGGCAAGAAGAGTCTTCTACTATTGTGATTTTTTCCTGAGCTAGCTTAGGATTTACAAGATTTTTCATGTTCACCTTCAATTTGTTCTTAGGTCTAGTTTTAGGTCTCCAGCCTACTCCTATTTCTCCCAACATGCTCAAGGTTTTACCTTCATGCTTAAATAGGTGCAACCTGAAATACCTTTCTTTTGACTCCTTGTAAACTTATCTTTTCTTCAAACCATTCTTGTGAACTTTGTGCATTGTCAGTCCTTGTTTTATCAATTGGTGGCTTTCCTTTCTTTCTTCATGTACTTATGTATGGATCTGTTCTTGTTCTAATAGGCCTTCATCTACTCCCTGGTTTGCATCTTCATTCAGGGTATTTTCTGCATGATCTAAATTCTATCTTTGAACTTTTGACAATTCATTTTCATCAGTTTTATTTTCATATTCATGAGTTTTGTTTTGCGGTTCACTTTCAGGATTTTCAACCCTCTGTGTATAAGAATTTTCTTGTATAGTCTCTTCTTCCACTTCGACTATGATTTCCCTTTTCAACTTTTTAACTAAGTTCTGGGATTTGTTCACTTGTCTTTGCTTTAACTGATCCTCCTTTTCGCTTTGAAATCCAGACCAAAATAGAAAATAGTCCCAAGTCTTTCCTTTCTTCTGGAGCACAGTACTGATAATCAACTTTATCAAACCATGATGGAAAATGGACTGCTTAGTATGATTCTAATGCTCCCTTATTCTGCTAGACATCTTCTGCAAACTTTTGAGGAAAAATAAAGGGAGATTCATCCTTGATTCCTCAATTAAGTTTTGTAAAAACCTGATGTGGTATTTGAACACAAAGGCGTATCTTCCTTCACAAGTTACATAATTATGCAAGATCTTGATTGGCTCTCTCCATTCTGGTTTAAAGTTTTGTATATGTAACCCTTTACCCCAATCTACAACTACATTGGACAACAGGTAATTCTCTGAATTGAAAACAAAAGGACCCTTCTTGAACCAAAACTCACCTTCATCAGCAATGCCTGTAGCCTCTGGTATTAATTCTCTAGTCAATTCAAATTTTAGGGTATTAAATGAGACTGTGTCTTTCTCTAAACTCTAAGCAAATTCATAAGAAACCTCTGTATGATGACCATCAATTTTCTAAAAATATTGCAACTAGCCTACTGCTCAAAACAACCTTGCACAGTCAGGGATATTTTTATCCCAAGACATGTCTGAAGGCTTAGCCCTATTCGTCTTCCCACTTCTCTTCATTCTGGGTAATAAACCTTAATTGTTTTTCCTTCAGAAAATGGTTCAAACTACTTTGAATGTATGAAGTCTTGATAGTAAATCACAAATTGAGCAGATTGAAAACCCTAAATATCACTTTTCCTCAAGACTAATAAAATTTTTGGGACAATTTTTACTGACAACAAAGATTAATAACTGAGCAAGAAATCGAGCTCCTAAACTTGATGTAATGCTTAATTAACAACCATCACTATTCTTATGTCACTACAAACCCAAATTCAGGGATGATGTCATCAATTAGTTGCATATCTGTCGTGATAGAAGTTTTGATTGCTGAAAATTTGGTATCTTGTCTTCCCAGGTGTCCCCTGACCTTTGTTTCTTTGTCTTCAGTTGCCACAATTGCACAAGTCGAGTACCTTGCAAACCCTAAATATCTAACCATCTTCATCTTCCAACCACAAACTTCTAGGTCTAAATACAGTCTCTGTGATCTTTCATACATTCAGTAAATTCGTAATTGAGAATGAATTACCCCCAGCGTGCACCATCATTGTTTTTTAAAGGATTTGCATCTTCCACGTTCAGGACAGCTGCAACTCACCTGAATGATTCTTGCCTTAACTTCAAAACACTTGTCAAAATGATTAGTAAGGCCTAAACATGTATCAATCTCCTTTACAAGTGCAAAAAACTCCTCTCATGTGCAAATTTTGAAATTCACAACCAAAGATATGATTTTTTCAAAAGTCATGATTTTCTTGTAGCGCCCTTGTTCATATTTTATGTCTTTGTGCTACAAGAATATCTGTTTAATGATTTTTTAACCAAAACTCAAAACAATGTATTAAATTTTGGTAATTAACCTTTGGTAAGACCTTATGATATTTCTTTAGAACCTTTCAGAAATATATAGATCTTATAAGCCCATAAAAACTATGAAATCTACTAAGTAAAACAAAATTAAAAAGAAAACCTATAAAATAAATTATAATAATAAGTCTACTATCAAAAATACTTTAAAATAAACAAGCTCAAAATTTTAAAGCAATAAGAAAAGTCATGTTTTAAGACAAGCATATGGTTCAAAAATAGAAAACAAAAACAAGCTATAACAGAGAGAATTTACGGTGGAATTCTTCAGCGTCTGACTCCACTGGCAGAACAACTTCTCAAGCTCTCTGAGAGCCTCGAAATTTATAGCTAACGAAAGACATTGCTCAAAGAACTATTGCAAGGTACCATGCCATTGTGATTGTCCTTCCTCGACAGAAGGATAAAAAAAAGATGCCATTTCAACAACAAGAAACTTACCTGGATTCCTCCCGATCGCATATTTGGCCTGGAAGAATGTCTCCTTCTCTGTCACAATATCAAATGCTACCTTTTTCTTCCTTGCAAACTGAACTTGTTTTCGGGGTCCATCTTTTCCAATCATCGCACCTGCACAAGTGACAACAACAACATCGACAGCCTGGGTTCTTGGTTCTACTAGAATTATCGCAACTGTGGGTTCTTGATTCGGGTTCTGATCTTGGTTTAGGGGTGGATTCTTGATCAGTGGCAGGTTCATGGGCTAATTCATTAGCTGATTCTGATTATGTAGCGGGATCTGAGGTTGATTCTGCAACGACTGCTAGGTCTGTACTTGGTTTTGGTTTTGGAACTGATTCTGCAATTGAGGGATGTTTCCAGTTTTCCACTTTGCAATCAATTAAGGGAAACTTTTGACATTGTGATTGTTGGCCATGCAGTAGGCACACTGCACATGGGAACACTCCCTCTGATAGTGGAAAAATATCCTACAAATGTAGCACTGGATGGATTCTCAACCTTGGCCTCCTCCTCATCCCCTAAAACCTCCTCAAAATCCTTCGGTTTGTTGGTATTGTGGCTGGGCTCGCTTCTGTGGGGGATTCAATTACTGATGAAAGTAGTATGATACTTGAACATACTGTGGTTGAGTCTGAATTGTCAGTACTTGATTATGTTGTGGCCGTGGTGCCAACTATGGTTGTGATAGGAACTACAGCTGCGGTGTGATTTGTGGTTGCGACTGCGATGAAATAAACTATACTTGTGGGGGTGGTGTATAATGTATGGTCGATTGCACCATCTACAGCTGTAACTCTTGGCCCGCGTGGGGATCCTCTCCCTTCACAAAATATGAATCACATGTTCTGTCTTAAAGCAAGTCATAAGCTCGATAGTATTTATCCTCGTTCCCTATGGAACGAAAAAAGGAGCAATACAAAATTTCTGCTTTCGTAACCATATTCTGCATGTAGCTACAGTTTTCATGTCGATGTCCATATAAATCATATATATGAAACCATGTCACACGAGAAAAAATAATATTTTTTGGTGCTCCTAAGAGAAAATAGTTTCTGAAAGTCGGACAAGTGTCCTTGGTGTGTCCACCCGCACGACAACGTGTGCACCAGAGATCATCATGCTCTTCTTTTTCCTTCTTAATATCTTGCAGCTGGAGTGTCAAATTTGCTAGCTGCGCCTAAATCTGGTTCATTCCAACTGCAGTCTCCCCTAAAGGTGAACCCTCCAATTTCATCGCCATCTCCAGAGCCTCATTCTACGGTGCAATATTTTGCTGCATTAACGGATGCCTGATGTGCAGAACCAGTGCAACGATGAACCACTCCTCATGTTGAACATCACTTAGTTTGAAGCTAACTTGAGCCATCAACATCTTAAACCATTGATCAAAATCACAAATATTTTCTTTTGGAAACTGCTAGATCTCCTTGAGTTCTGTAATATATTGGGCCTCATATTTAGGTTTCTTAAATTCCTTGAATAGTCCTTCCTGGATCTTGTTTAGTTTTTTTGTCATTGTCCCCTGAGGAACCTGCATGAATCTCATGTACCAGTAAAGCACATGACCCCTAAGAGTGGTCACCTATTGGATTCTCTTAATATCATCATTCACACTTTGTCTAGCAGTCCAAACTTCTTTGCATAAGATCCAGTACTGCTCCAGGTCATCAGTCCCATTTCCATGGAATTAAGGTAACTTCATCTCGTCGCTTGCCATTTTGGGCCTTCTTCCTACAAAAGGTGTTCTACTGCTCAACTGCTGCTAGCACATTGGACAAGGTGACATAGAATGCACTTTTATACCTATTGGTGGAGCAGTGCGCGGAGGTGTGGACACATTACTGTTGGGGCTCGAGCTTCTTGCTATCCTGGGCATAGCCTGGGTCTGGTCGTCCTCATTGTCACTGTAGGGATTCTTTGTTCCATGTGGTTTTTCTTTGTGGTCTTGCATCTTGATTGCAGTCGGACCTTCCCTTCTCCTCTACCTCTTCTCTTGTCTAAACCATTCTCCTCCCCTCATACAACCACTTGTTTCCTCGTCGACCCTCATAAATTCCTTGGAACTCATACCCACTTACCCCTTATCTTTCCATTTTCCTTCCCCTTTCGTCATAGTTTCCAGAGCCTCCACACACTAAAGTCCCACTACTCGAGGTGCATTTTTAGATTACCCTTTTTGTAGATAAGCATCTTAATAGATAATTGCAAAGACATCAAGAACCTACCTCATGGCGCGTTGAAGAAATCTCTTTCTTATTCATTGTATGCCTTATTGGTATTGATTGCAAATTCAGTAATGTATCCTTCCAGAATGATATCCAGCCACACTTTGACAGCTCACAATGCTTTGTTATTGGTTTCTTGTAGATCCTGGATTAGTCTAGGGGTCCAAGATGTCGGCTCTCCTCCTTGATGGTTATTCTTCTTATAAGTGAACTGCGCTATCCACTCATACAATATGACTAAAAATTCACAAAAGAACCATTCATATAAACTATCATAGATATATCTATCTAGCCACCTAGTTTTTGACAACTCCGGGTTCTGGATTTCTGTTTCAGCGAACTCTCGCAGCTTTAGGTCAAACCAATATTCAATCTCGAGTTTTTTTGGGTGCCACAACATATCCTCCCTTCAGTCACAACAAGGTCTCGGAAACAGAACCATTTGTTGGAGTAACCCACCAACAAAGCCTCGTCAACAGGGGTTCCCACTCTGTCGACGCCCAACCAACGCGATCTCCCTAAGCACCAACTGAGACAGGTTTGACACTACCCGACAACACCTGTAGAGCGGATGAAGTCTCACCCGAGATGTCGAGGGAGAGCTTTCGAAACCAAGTTTGTGGCAGTAAGAAGGGAGGGTATGGCATCAACAACTTAACTTCATAATCAACAGTTATTTTAGAAATCATTTTAATAGAATTACATCATTCATCATAGCTTTATTAGCATAACCAACAGATATCTTATGGATAGCATTACTTCATTCATAGCAACAATAACAATCATTCATATAACATATATAGTAAACATCCATCATTATCATCGCAGATCATAAAACAAGAAAATAAGAGACAAAAGCTTTTTAGGGAAACATCCGTCATGTCATATTACTTTCGTGAAATACATGCAGTGCATCTCCACAGTAGGAGAGTGAAAACAAATCGACATAGAACGAGCAAAAACCCGCTCACAATAGACGCAGATGCAAAAAGATACAAGTTTTCTCCAGAATTCTCCCTCCAAGTTCCTCTGAAGAAGTATATCTCCAAAAAAACATTCTTCAAAAAGTATATCTACTATTGCAACTCTAGCTCTATATATAGGATTGCGCCTTTACCTCCAAGGTCCACTTCTAACTAACTTCTAACAAAATAGTGACCTATATCCACGAAATGTGGTCAATCGGTACAAAATTGTATACATAATTCCAAAAATGGTTATTCCTCCATCTATCACATTGTTGTGGTCCTTCGCGATAGCATGTGAGCTTGCATAGCCTCCACGGTGCTGCACAAATCACTTACCCAATACTCTTACCAACACTGACGATTTTCACTTCAAAGATGTCAGATTTGATGGATGTGCGGCAAGCAAATATTGACATAAAACTCAGACAACCGACGAAATTTTCGATGAGTTTCACTTCAAGGAGGTGAGAAATACGATGGATTCCACTAACAATTGTCACTTCAGAGACATAAAAAAAACGACGAATTAGAGTGGTCAGAGGTACATATTGGATGTCGTATTTGATATATGTCCAACGAGAAATTTTACATAAATGTCGGACAACTCACGGCAATTCCGACAAATTGCACTTCAACTATGTCGTAAAAATGACGCATGAGAGACGTTGGAGGTAGGCGTTGGATTACCAATGGCATGGTGTAAATTTATCAAAAAAAAAATCACTTTATATCCTAGATATCCAACTATTTCTTCCTATTGAACAAATCCAAACCTAGACTATATGTTGATGGAATGATGGGTATTATGGAAAATGTCACAACTAATAGATTCTCAAATCAAACATAGAATATGTCCTTGTGTTTTAATACCCATCCATTGGAATTCTTATACATATTGAGTTGTAAAACCATTTTTAGAGGGACGTGAAGCTCACTGGACAATTTTGAAGAGTATAACTATGGGATCCCTTTGCTAAATCTTCCAATCCTTCTGTTATTGAGGTGATGCAACCATGAGAAGAGTTGTGATCTTCTTTCCATTCGTTGAAGACTCACAATCTACAAGCAACCATTTTTTGAAGGTATCTATTATTGTGCCTCTCTTTCAAATGAGGATTTCTTTGTACTCTATAGAAGCAGGAATATCGTGAACCATGAAGACTTAGATGACTAGATCTGCTATCTCCCCTTTGAAGTGAGTTGTGAATTAACATGCCAAGCTGAGCTTTCATGCATTAAAGTGAATACTTCATCTCTGCACATTGATAGATGTATCCACTGAAGAGAACCATTCATTTATTATTTCTTGTAGAGTTGTGGAAGCGAGAAGACCTCTTTCCAATCTGCCACAAAGAGCTACGTGGAACTGAATTTTCAGAAGTCTAGCTTGTTGAAATCTTGTGCCAATTCTTACAATCTACATGGATTTTTGGAGTTGTGACTCCTCTTCGACTAAATATCACTAAAGACGATGACCTCCTACACAGCTACGATAGTTTGCACAAGTACTAGTATTAATTTATTGAAAGTTTACTCATGTATTGTCGATGGAGATTTGAGCTACGGATGGGGATGAATGTGAATCTCTAGGTTTGGAATCAATGTGTGATTAAAAATTATGGTGTTGTAGAATTGAAATTATAGAAATCATAGCATTGTAGAATTGATTTGCATGCTATTACATAAATGAACTTGTATGATGTTGTTGCATAATTGAATTTGTATGGTGTTGTAGAATTGCATGTTGCTGCATAATTTTTTTTATAAGTGCTGCAAAATTAATCGATCTGTAAAAATTGAATTTGCTTATTATTGTAGAATAAATTTTTTGTTTCTGAATGTGTATGCAGACCTGCACAGTGCACACAGTTTGTTGAAATTAAATGTGTATATCCAATATTGACATCTCTTTATCTATCCATCATTTATCCTACAGTGACACAATTATGAATATAATTTAAAATTTAAAGAACCAAATATCATAATTGAACATAGGTCATAAATAATCTCTTTCAAATATGGTGTTTACCTTATATCTATCTATATATTTCATTTGAACATAGGTCATAAATAATCTCTTTCAAATATGGTGTTTACCTTATATCTATCTATATATTTCATCGACTCTTTGACCCATTGTTTTATCTCAAGCGTTTTTCAAGTTCAATGAAGTTCCTTGTTCAATTTTATGACAACCTTGTTTTCTATTTGGAATGGGTTGACTGAAGATAACATCTCCTCATAATCAAGCAAATCACAAAAATCATGGCCAGTGGAATACATTTTCAAAAAAAAAAAAAACTAATTCTCAATTATAAACAATAATAATTTTCACATTATTCTAAACTCGAAATGTTTTACCTATTCTTGGGTTGGTGCTTTCCCATGATCAACGTGCCACATCATAATATAATTAGAATTGTGAAATTTAAAAAAAAAAAAATGCCCAGAACATCTCAATGCATAACTGGAGTATTGAAGATGAAAAGCCTTTATATGTATACAATGTCAAAATTCTAAATGGATTTATCATCTTAAGATCCAATACAGTGAAGAAGATCAAAAATCATATTTTTTTATACCTACATAAGTTGTGTGCTGAGAAATTACTTAAGTAATTTTTAATAGCTACATTATCATTTGTAGTGAACCTTTGTCAAGGTTGTTTTATAGCTCAAAGTTTTACATGTTCAATTGCAATCTTAACAAGGTCCATGTAACATATTCAAAGTTTTGCATATTCAGTTGCAATCTTATCAAGGTCCATGTAACATATTTAAAAGTTAGGGATGTTGGTTAATAGCTACATTATCATTTGTAGTGAAACTTTGTCAAGGTTGTTTTATAGCTCAAAGTTTTACATGTTCAGTTGCAATCTTATCAAGGTCCATGTAACATATTCAAAGTTTTGCATATTCAGTTGCAATCTTATCAAGGTCCATGTAACATATTTAAAAGTTAGGGATGTTGGTATTGAAACGAGAGCTTGTTTGTTATGTTGTATGGATGAACTTTAAATAAAAAGTCTACTCAAGATGCACATAGCCCCAATGAGAAAGAGTTAAAACAACTCATGCATGTATCTTGGAGGATGACAACGATGCAACTAATAAATAAATAGCATGCCCACATATCACCTAAAAGAAACCTAATGTACCAGAATCACGCATTCCTTGGGAATATACTGAAGAGGACACCAAATATGATAAGAGCTAAGACTGTGAGCACTATTAACCATAATATGTGCAAGAATACCATATAGTTGAAATAAGAAGGATTGAGAGTTATTATACATCGTACATAAATGTCTACGATTGCTAGGGATCATGTGTGTATCCTAATGAATATGTAAATGCTATCTAGCATAGTTTGATTTTGCTCGAGAGAAAACATGGAGAGTGGTCATCTCTTATTGTAGGTGTTATCATTAAGCTTCCATAGAGAGATGAATAGCTCTCTGTATGTGATTAAGGTGAATCTATCTGTGAATAAATGCCTTTAGAGTAGATGGAATATGTTTAATGTGAAAATGAGAATTTAAGGAGTTGTGAAGCACATATGTTATATATTTTTCTATGTGTTTGAGCCAAGGGAATTTTTCATTGAAGATATCAAGTTGTTGTATAAGAAATAACATTTTTCTTGCACTAAACAAGTCTTCTACTTGAAATGTGGAATTTAAGTAGGGAAAATTAATCTTGCATTGGGAAAGATTTCTCCTGAGTGTTGAACTGAAGTAGGGGATGAGAAAAAAAAGCGCCAAGAACCCATACTATTTTGGGTCACGTGACCTATGTAATTATTTACAAAGTGTTATTGCACTAAGATATTCAAATTCTTTAAAAACAGAAAATACTAAACCTTGCACCTATTCAAACAACAATGGGAATATACCTGAGGGAATCCAACAATTACTTTTTGTGAGCTCCAATGCCAGTCGCGGTGAAGGATAGCTGTCAAACGTATTGCTACTTGATGACAAATTGAATGATGGTTTGGAGAATACATACTAGTTAGTTTAAAGATACAAAGTGATTTCTTATCCCATCACATTGTCCAACCAGCACATCATTCTATGGATGTTTAATTACAATTTCGATAAACTAAAGTGAAAAGAACAAACATAGTATTTGTGAGTTATGTAAAGGTTAAAAATTGACCATTGATGAGGGAAGATTTTGTAATATAAGA
The DNA here is from genome assembly GCA_001517045.1 of Pseudotsuga menziesii. Lineage (NCBI taxonomy): Eukaryota > Viridiplantae > Streptophyta > Pinopsida > Pinales > Pinaceae > Pseudotsuga > Pseudotsuga menziesii. The sequence continues at coordinate 117,501 of LPNX011105601.1, forward strand.
ATTTATTTGTATAGTCAATATTCTTATAAAGGGTCCAACCATTATCTTGCAAAGCGATATAATCACTTACCTTCAAAAACTTGGCATAAATTTATCTTTGGTTAGGTTTTCCATGATAAATAATATCTTATTTGAGTGAAAAAATGTACTTAGAAGGATCCCTCTCAACCATAAATTCTACGTTTAAGATGCAAAAGAAAGATCGTGTTCAAATAGAAAATACAACCTTTGTAGCCACAATTTAAAACAATAATTTGTATGTCTTCTATTGGATACATTTTAGGCTGTGAATAATACCTCAAAAACCTCATAGAATGAACCTTATATACTTAGAATGAACAGATATTTACCTCATTTAGGGGGTTTGATTTTGAGTGTTCGGGATCAACAAAAAAATTACTCTAATGTTAGCTTGTTGATTTGGTCTTAAAGCCTTAGGGTAGCTTAATGTATTTACAAAAAAATTCCCTAGATCCAAGAAAAAAAATGCTCCCCTCTAAAGGTCTCTTGTTGAAAGGCATCGATGAGAAGCATGGGTTATTTTTCAAATTAGTGTGTAAAAGAAAATACCTAACACTAGGGCCTTTGGCCTTCTTATATGTGTTTTAATTGAATGAATTGCATTTATTTTCATATTTGACTTTAATATGATTAATGATATTTTGTTTTTAAAGTGAATTAGAGGGATGGATGGATCTTCTCTAGGGTGAAAACATGAAGTTGGGAAACACTTTTGCTTGTTTTTTGACAAAACAAATTGCAAAATTTTATGTTTTTTAACTTCAACCACTTCAAACCGATATCTCCCTTAGGAATTTCACCTTCATGTAAACACAAATGTTTTAGAGAATTGAATTAGCTATGTACTCATATTTTTTTAAACAAAAATTATTGACATATAGTGGGGCAAATTTGGAGGGCACCAACAACATATAGTTTAAAATTTTAAGTATGAATAATGAGTGACCTTTGTGGCCTCCTTTTTTGTTAAACATAGTTATTTATTTTAGGAAAACGAAATGTATAATCATAATCTACACTCATTGCAGTTGTGCATGGACTATATGTTTAGGATTTTTAGACTTATACGCTAATTTTTATTATTTATCAAAATAATATATGTACCAAAAATGGTGCCTTATTGACACATGTTTTTGTCGTCTCATTTTCTTTCAAATGTGACTCTTATCAAAAAACTAAAAGCACCCTTTTGAAGAGGAAAATGCAAGGAACAACCTTGTGATTTAAAAAAAAAAAATTGGCTTCATCTTTGTGACGATATTGAATTTTTATTGTCACTGATTTTTAAGTCACTAGTTTTTCTAATGATAAATTTTAGAAAAAAAATCGTCAAAAATAGAAATCCTAAATGAAATTAAAAAAAATATGTATGATGAGAAAGTAGATTGAATGATGAATCTACTAGTATAAACTCCGATAGGTAATTCTCATTTTTTGCAGTGTTTCAACCTTGCTAAAGTCAGACATTTCTGAAAACTGCAGATATGGTGCTCAAAATGTTAACTAAAAAATCTTAGCCAAGAAAATATCTCGGCCGAGATATTTAAATTGTCTCGGGCGATAGTTAGTTTCGCTCGAAATATAACCCAGAGTTAAGAAAATTTCTCAGCCAAAATTTATTTTAAACTCTCGGACAAAAAAATAAAATATATCTCGGCCGAGACTTTTGTCACATAATGCTTCAAGAATCTTTTAGGGGCCCACACATTAAACTCCCGTGATTCCAACGGGATTCCAAAACTTCTCGGTCGAGAGGTGTATAAATAGGATCTCATCCGATAGAGTTTTTATCCATCTCTCAATTGAGAAGTTGTAATCTATTTTTTCAGTTGAGAGTTCGCAAAGTGTTTTTCAGCTAAGAGTTCGCAGAGCATTTTTAAGCCAAGAGTTCGTAGAGCATTTTTTAGCTGAGAGTTCACAGATCATTTTTCAGCCGAGAGTTTGCATAGTGGTTTTCATCTGAGAGTTTAAAGATCAGTTTTCATCCAAGAGTTTTTATATCCATATTGCATCCATGAGTTCACATATCAAAGTTTGCAGATCTGCTAAGATTTCTCATTATCCAAGTTGTTCAGGCCACAAATTTTTTTTTATCAAGGTATTTTCTTTAACCCCTATTTTGGCAGGCTCTCATTTTTTTCATCAAACACCTTCTATGAAAACTAAGACTATGGGGAGATATCCTTCTTGACAAGCTAGAGCATGGTAGTTTCAGATTACTTTTATCATTCACCCATTAAGTACGGCAAGCATTTTCTCAAGGCCGCCTGAGCCAATTTCCCAACACTTAGTCATTTTCATGACTTTCTGCAGAGTTTATCTTGAAACCCTATTTTGGAAGATCCATAACTTCTTCCCCAGGAACCTTCAAGTCAATGTGAAGATGTGGACTAGTTGACAAAACACCCATCTACACAATGACCATATGGTGCGGTAATTTTCTTCAATCCACAAGCTATGGCAGTCATTTCCTTGAGGACACTTAGGAAAATTTGCTACTTTGATGTAAAATCAACTTGAACCCCTGTTTTGGTAGGCTGTTAATTTTGTCATCATACACATTCTATAAAAACAAAGACTATGGAGAGCTATCCTTCTTGACAAGCTAGAGCATGGTAGTTTAATATTGTTTTAATCATTCACCCATTAGGTATGGCAAGCATTTTCTCAAGGACACCTAAGCTAGTTTTCCAACACTTAGTGATTTTTTCAGGACTTTCTCTAAAGTTTATCATGAAACCCTATTTTGATAGATCCATAAATTCTTCCTCAGGAAATTTCAAGTTGAGCTGAAGATGTGGATAGGTAGACAAAACAATGATATACATAATTACCATATGGTGCGATAATTTTCTTCAACCCACAAACTATGGCAAACATTTCCCTAAGGCCACTTAAGCAGATTTGCCACTTTGGTTTAAAAGCAACTTGAACCCTTGTTTTGGCAGGCTGTTAATTTTGTCATTAAACACCTTCTGTGAAAACTAAGACTATGGAGAGATATCCTTCTTAACAATCTAGAGCATGGTAGTTTCAAATTATTTTTATCATTCACCCATTAGGTATTGCAGGCATTTTCCCAAGGCGTGACTTGAGCCAGTTTTCCAACACTTAGTAATTTTCAAGACTTTCTCAAAAATTTATCCTGAAACCCTATTTTGGAAGATCCATAAGTTTTTCATCAGACATGCTTAATACAAATTGAGATCATGTTTAGGTAGAAATATCAATAGAGTACAGCTTTACCATATGTTGTAGGAATTTACTTTAACCTATGATTTATATGGCAAGCATTTTCTTGAGACTACTTCTAGGTAATTTTACTTTCTCTAGTGAAAATCCTTGTTTTGTCATACCTATAAGTTTTCCGTACAATAGTGCTTACAAAATTACTCTTGTTGGATCTTGTTTTTATCTTTTTTTCAATGTATGTATTTAACTCCCAATTCTCATATATTTTCATGCATTGGATTTTAGGTTTTAATTCCTTCAACATGGGAAATCGAAGGAACCGTGAAAAAAAACATGATTGCACTAGAACTGAAGAAGAGGTACGGAAGGACAAAAAGTGTGAAAATATGAGAAAGTTAAGAGAAAAAGAACAATGGAAATAAATGTGGAGGAACTTGGTGGTGACGAAGAAATGCAAAATGTGAACCTCGCACATGGTGGTGATGAAGGAAAATAGATTGTCGAGGAACATGTTGATGAAATAAATGAATATCATGGAGGTGATGAGGAAATGACAAATGTGGAGCAAACTATTGGTAGCATCTATATTGAGCCCATGATTGGTGAGTAAATAAATTTTGATATATGTTTATAATTTTTACTTTATAATATATATGTGTGTGTGTGTGTGTGTGTGTGTGTGTGTGTGTGTGTATTTGATTTGAAAGAACTCACAATTAGATAAATTTATATATTTATTTTTATCCAGGGTCAACATCCAACATACAACATTCTACCACACTTAGTAATTCACAAGGATTAATTAGAAGCTGCAACAATATCGTCAATAACGATACGTTTTTGGAGAATATGGATTCAAGTAAAATTGAAGAAATGGGACCTTCGATGCCTGATCATACAACTCGTTATAGAGTAAAAAAGATAGTCAAGGAATATTTTGAAGGTATTTCTTTTATAGAACAAGCACAATTGTTAAATATGTTGTTAAAGAGAAAATTTCTAAGAAATGAAATGACATTATTGGGCATTAAAAAGGTCAAAGAGGCTAAATCAAATGATATTGTATCACAAAATTTGACATTAGTCCTTGCATCACTTGCAAAAAAATGATCTCATAATCACATGGTTGCTCGTAAATCTATTCTAATAGTGGTTGTGGCAAAAAACACTGTAAATAGTCATTTGTTTTCTACTACTGTAAGAATGTTAAAAACATCAAGAAAAAAATTATGGAAGCATAAAAACGTTAGGGTTCAATTAGATGAGGATGATCAAGTTGCATTTTAGGGTGTTATCTATAGGAAACCTTATCAAGATAGACTTCCAGATAATGTGAGAGACAAGGTGAAATATTTTTGGAATTTAAACTCTCGTGTCTTACCAAATGAAAAGGATATTGCACGACGTCGCATATCGAAACTAAACTATGAAACTCATGCCAAACACATAACAAAGATCACTCAAGTGGAAATGTTCAAAACTTTTATGGAGAGTAATGTTAATGCAAAGATTTCCCTTAGAAAATTTGTGAAGCTTAAACCATGGTATGTCAGGCCCATCATTGTTCGTGACACATGTTGTTGTTGATACCATGTAGAATTCAAATTATATTATGAGACATTTCTATATTTTGGCATGCAGTGTTGGCCAAATAACCCCCCTCCTATGAGTGTTCATGAATTTGTATCTAAAATACTATGTGCGTGAGAGAATGATCAATTATTCTATAAGAAACAATGCGTCGGGGGTAAAAAATGTGAGGAATGTTCTGATTTGGCCCTTTTTAATGCTAACTACCAAATTGATGCAAACGATCCTCAAATATCAAATCACATTGTGAAATGGAAGAGATATGAATATGTTTATTATAATCCTATCACAAATTCAACATCAACATCAAGAAATAATAATTTAGTTGAAAGTGATATCTCTTTGACAGATTTTATGAATTTGTTTAGGGATCAAATATATAAATATATCAAGCACTCTCACTCGGCATGATGGCAGGACTTATAGTTCAAGCAATCACGAGATTTATTTGGAAAAGGAACAATATTATCCATTTTCGATTTTGCTGAAAATTACACTTTCACTCTGCAAAAGGAGATATAGATTGAGTATTATCATTCAGATCAGGTATTAATACTTGTTCATATTATGTATAGATATGCAGAGCTTGATGTCAATGGTTTTGATAGAAATGAAAATAATCATGAAGTGATTAAGGAGTATCATTTCTACATCGGTGATGATAATACACATGATACATGTTTTGTCCCGCATTATTTTGTTATGGTTTATAAAGAATTATCAAGACAAAAGATCATTTTTAAAGAACATTGGGTGTGGTCAGAAGGTTGTGCTGGTCAATTTAAATCAGTGCACTCATTCTTATGGTTTTCTTGCCTTCATAGAAACACGGATGCTTGCCACACATGGAGATTTTTTTAAATGAGACATGGAAAAGGAGAACACGATGGTGCTGGGGCCTGCGTGAAATGTGCACTCATGAGATATCAAATGAATCACTCTGCTTCTCTCCTTGTAAATTCAAATGATGTTGTTAATTGGTCCAAACAAAATTTGAGCCATGAATTCAATGAAAGGATGGGTAATGCGAGAAGGTTTTTCTAGAATATTGCAATGGGTGATGTTGAAAGATCAATGCCACATAATTGTACTGCAATCCCGGAAACAAGGGTCTTACACTCCGTTAGAAGTAAGAAAATGGAAAATATACATGCAATTGAAAAACGAAAGTAATATTTCTTTTCTCTTGCATGTATTGATGAGCTATAGTCCTTGGATGAGTGTCAAAACCAGACTAACAAATTTGTGAAACCATGGAGACACCAATAATTGACACCATTTCCCCCATTTGGAAATATCAACGATGTAGAGCACGATAATGAAGCACTTGTGATTGCCAAAGATTATGATCATGTTTCTAATTTGCTTAGATAAGGTGGTGTATTTGTTGTCATTGCACCGATAGATAATCTAGAAAAAGTGCAATATTATTTATTGAGATGCACTAGGTCAAAAAGTACGCTGATGCGAGAATTTAAATACCCGCCAAATTATACGTATGGTGTGGGTTCTGTTATATTTTCATCATTTAAGCAATATGATCTTATTATCTTATCAAAGATAATAACATGCACAAAAATAATCACAAGAGACAAGAGACACAAAGAGTTTTCCTCAGGGAAACCATAAAGGAGAAAACCCCACAACTTCCTCAGAGGTAGAATGAGTACCAATGACGGTAGTAAAACCTAAAGACAGAAAATATGATCTCCAACAATTGTTCTCTCTCTTTCACTTGAGAGAGATTCTCCTCTCTCACTCATGCACCCCAGTGAGTGAGTGTATGTAATAAATAGAGAGGCTCAGTCTCTATTTATCTTCTTTTGTTCACTCAATGTCCACTCCAACAAGTCGACCTCACTTAACAATTACTTACCAGGGCCAAATTATCTAGGAGATTCGAATAACCCTAGTGCCCCACGACTGTGGGGAATTTACCCTCCAATCAAGAGGGAGGGTAAACCTTAACTCAATTATGGGGACTATTTCCCCAACTTACAATGGAGGGTTAACCTCAATGACTTTAAATGACTTGTTTACATTATTGAATCTCGTGATCAGAACATCAAGGCATGACATGACTCAATTACATTGCAAATACTTCTTGGATTAAACATCGTCATTTCATCTTCATCAATTCTGGATCATCATTTGATCTGGAGCATCACTCGATCATCATCAAGTATGGATCATCACTTGATTTGGAGTATAACTAGATCATGATCAAGTCTAGATCATCACTTGATCTGGAGTATCACTAGATCATCATCAAGTATGGATCATCACTTGATCTGGATCATCATCAAAGCTGGATCATCACTGGATCATCATCATCATCATTGCTTCTGCTATCTCCTATCTCTTCATTATTCTTGTCACAGGAAGTTCTATAGAGCCAATCCTTTTTCATGCTTGTTGTAGGCCTAGCCTCCAATTAGGTATTCATATTCTTCATCACTTATATCTGATCATGAGAGGAACACATCCAAGAACCATATCAAAATGGCCCGCCCAACACTTGCATCTTTCATTCTCAAAGAATGGCTCTCAGCTCTAGGCTGAGTGTCAGTCCCAAACTAAAACAAATTCCTGGTAACTGACCAGGTGCCTCCATTCTCCTAGAGAATGGCTTCTTAGCACTAAGATGAGCTTCAGAACCAGAATGAATCAATTTCCTGGTAACTGACTAGGTGCTTCCATTCTCCTAGAGAATGGCTTCTCAGCACTAAGTTGACCTTCAGTCCTAGACTGAGTCAATTTCTTGGTAACTGACCAGGTGCCTCCATTCTCCCAGAGAATGGCCTCTAGCACTTATATTTGACCATGGAAGGAACCAATCCTACCTCGATGTCAGAAAGGAAAAACACTTACATCTAACCATGGAAGGAACCAATCCTATCACCATGTTAGAAAGGAATATGAAATCATCACTTCCCCTTGGAAGGAAACTCAATCTAGAGAACAACAAGATTCTCCCTGAAGAACTCAAACTTCACTCTGGCCATTTCTAGCATAAGAATCACATCAGGCATGATTACATCCAAGGATAACCTGCGAGCTTTGCCAGGACCGATTACATCCAAGGACAACCTACAGGACTGTTTATGTCTAAGAAACCTACGAGATTCACCAGGATTTATGCTCAAACAACCTATCTCACTAGCGATGCTAGAAATCCCTCTTTCAAGAGGATCTGGATTATAAACTGGAGATTCACAGCTCCTCTCTACATCGTACAAAAAAATGCAATTCAGATCAATCAAATCAAATAGTAGTTTTCAAAAGAAACATACTACCTCCCAAATAGCAAGTGGAAACATATTTTTCCTTGGCTGTACTCAGCACCATGCAGGACTCCATCCTACCAAACCAATATATCACACCTAATCTCATTGTGAAGTAGCACCTCAAAATGTTTTTCCTATCAATGGAACTTCCTGCCTAATACGAATCCACATAACCCTCTAGGTTAATATTCTGATTCGTATCATACTTGAGCCCATACTCAACTGTACCCTTCAGGTACATCACTACATGCTTTGAAACCATCAGGTGAACATGTCTCAACGTGTTCACAACAAAGAAAATATCTGGTCTCATATTTGTTAGGTACATCAAGGAACAAATCATTTGATGATACATCATGGAATCAACCATATCTGATGAAGCAACACTCAATAATTTCAGGTTCAATGCCAAAGGTCTGGTCATGCCTCATAGTATGTCATCCTGCACCTCTTCAGGATCTCTATTGCATACTTCCTTTGTCCCAGGGATATTCCATCTGTATTCTGCCACACCTCCATGCCTAGAAAGTAGTGCATCATATTCAAGTCCTTCATCTCGAACTCGACAGCAAGTCTCCTTCTTGAAACTTTCATAAGTTCCTATTTTCTATGAGGAACAAGTCATCAACATATAACAAGAGAATCACTGGTATTCCACGTTCAACCTTGAAGTAAAATTTTGAATCCTCTTTTCTATCGGTAAATCCTAGAGCCATCAGTAAGTTGTCCATCCTGTCATACCATGTCGAACCTTAGGATATTTTGCAGTCACTCCCTCTGAAGCAGAGCATCATACTCCCTTTGTCTTTCGTACTCTATGCATTGAAACATTCTGTACCAGAGTGAGAATTAGCTTACTCTGCTACTATTATTCTATGTATCCATCTAGGGTTACTAGATACCAAGATCCTCTATCTTGAGCCTTTTCAAAATTTCTTCGCACACCCATCTGTGAGCTTGTCATCCTCTAGAGGCTTTCATCTTCAACCTTGTAGAAAAGGTTAAGATCTTCATCAATCTAGGTGATCTTCAAGCTCATCATGTATGTGTTATCCCATGGGTGTCTTCTGAGCTCATATAAGGCCTTATTTAATTTGCACTTATGAGTCTTCCTATCATGTGTCTTAACTTCCAATGGCTGCAAATGTCTCTTCATAGTTTATGCCTTCTTTCCGTGAGAATTCTCGTGCTACGAATCTTGCCTTGTATCGCATGATGTTTCCATATAATACATGGTGGATCTTGTATATCCATATGGAATACATTATGGAATTCCCTCTAGGTCTGTATCCTAGACACCATTCTTCTTGAACTGGTATTCTCCTTCCCTTTCTTCTTGCACACTTCTTCATAGATGGAAGGATCTGCATCAATGATTTCGCTCAATAGTGTCACATAACTGTAGTGTCTTTGAGGCCTCTAGTATCATCATATTATTCTTCATCTTGGATTCTTTCTTGAACTGTTGTCACTTGTTATTCAGAACAAGTCTCATCCTTGTTTTCTTGTAGGTGATTGTACGCGATCTTTCCTACAAGTCAAATGCATTTGTATGGTTATAAACATTTCATAAGGCATATTCAACATGGAAAATTCTCGTGCATAAATATATGATTATGCAACTATTTTATCCAATACAACATTCTTCCATATCTCACAAAAACTTTCTAGATGCCTTCCATCTCTACCAGGACAACACTAAGATTGTGCACTAATCCAATATGTCAGCAAAGAGGTTTCATTCTAGATAAGTAGCAATGGAGAGTTGTATAGCACCATGAGCTCCTTACCAATCAAATGCGTATTAGTATTATATTTTCATTAATGAAAACATTCTATCATTCATAATACTTAAATTGAATATAAACAAATGAATAAAAAAACAATATCATGGAATGACAATTGAATACTTATCTTTATTTGTTTTGTGGGTATACTCCTTCTTAAGCCTTCAGCTTCATCATCTTTTTCATTCATCATTTCTTATCCAAATGATAAGATGGATAAGAGGTTATTCAAGAGTTGAGTCCTTCGTATTCCTCATCACTTGAGGGATATTATTTGGATGGTGAGAGCTTGATCTTCAGTTGCTCCCATATTCTCTTATCTTATTATGAGTCAAGCTTCTTCTTCTTCCCAGAGTCTGCTGAAAGTAATCACTTCCTTTGGGCACACATTACTCGAATGAATGAATCCCATGATCCTAGGAGGCCATTTAAGGTATTTATCACAACTTCTACATTCTCCACTTCTTCTTCTACTGCTACAAGTTGTTCTTTGATTTGAGAAACCCTTGTAAAGTATGACTGTATGGTCTCTGCATTCTGGATCTTCACATTCTTCAACTGGTTTCTTAAAGTCATATTTTGATTTATGTTCTCCCCTTGAAATATATTGGTTAAGGAATCAAACATCTCTTTAGGTGTCTTTATGGAAGACACATGTGGTATAAGGTGATCCTTTATTGAATAAAAAATTATAGTCTTGGCCTTGACCAAGTTTTTCTATGTAAGGCTTTAGTCTCATCTCCCTCTGGAATTGGAACCTCTATACTTATGTAGGTGTCTAATTCATTTGCTTCGAGAAATAGTGAGATCCTATACTTCCATGCTTGGAATTTGTCAGCCTAACCAAGCTTGTCATCAAGTTGGTGTGATTAGTCATTTTGAAATGAGAACCTCAAATGTAAATAGAAACAGATTGGATCTTACCGATTTGAGGTGTCCATCCTAGTTTCGGATATGGCTGACCTAGGGTTTGTTAGAGAGACCCTAATTTTAAAAACTTGGAATCTTTCAGATCTGATTGGATATAAAGATATAACTCTTCAAGGTGAGCTATCCAATTTACTCCTTTTGTGAAAACAGTGGAGGGAATCTCCTGGAACAGGAATCCCTAGTTTACCGATTTCTTTTGCAGAAATACCTGATACTATTTCTGTGAGATCTCCAAAATTACTTCTCTTATATGTCTGACACTTCCCACTGTGGTATCCTTATCTGTACTCTTTCCATTTCCATAGGTCTGAGCAAAATTCAATTCACCAATTAAGAACTATGCTCGTTTTCCCAAGGTGACCTATTTTAGGATTGTTCAGAAGAGTGATCTTGTACAAAATTTCACGTGTCACTGGTTCATGTTCAGTGTCTAAAAATTTTACCAAAGAAATTAAAGTTTGTTCCATTTCTGGGACATATTGATAAATTTATTTTGGACCTTCATATCCCGAGATATAACAATTCTCCCCATGTGTCCTATTTAGGGATGAATCCTGGGAGACACTGGAACCCTAACTTGGAGGAATCATATCTCTTAGAATATAATGAATCTAAGGCTAAAACTTCGACAAAATATACATCAGGAATTTTTCTTCAACCTGTAAAAGTTACGGCACCTGATCCTTCTCCAATATTGTGATATAGTGAATCTACCAAAACTATCATTTTCAATATTTTAGGGTTTTCCAGGCCCGGGGTCAAACTAGGGTTTGACTTTCCTGGAGTTTCACCCAACCAAAAATCTCGACCTAGGTCTCTAAAATTCCATTTTGATGAGGAGAGAAATCCTATGATGAGCTCACTCAAAAATTCCTCCTCTGTAAAAAAACCCTAATTTCCCACAGCAAAAACTGAAAATGCTCGGAATCAAATTTTGCTTCGACAGAAAGATGCACCCTCCAATGGAGAGTCAGCCTAGCCTTCTTTTGCTGATGGATTGTGGAGAAAGACCCAAAAAGTAAAAATCCCTAGATTCTATAGCTGCACAATGTATTCTTCTTAGGTTAGCTCTGATACCATGTTATATTTTTATCATTTAAGCAATGTGATCTCAGGATCTTATCTAAGAGAATAAAACAAACAATAATAATCACAAGAGACAAGAGACAAAAATAATTTTCCTTGGGGAAACCATAAAGGAGAAAACCCCACTACTTCTTCATAGATATATGTTAGAATAATTGTTAGAATTTTATCATTCGAGCTAGAATTATGTTAGGATCTTTAACTAAGAGAATAACAAGTACAACAATCGAACACAAGAGATAATGAACACACTTTTTTTCCTTGGGGAAACCATAAATAGAGAAAACCGCACAACTTCCTCAGAGATAGAATCAGCACCAAAGTAAAAACCCAAAACAGTAAGATGATCTCTCGACAGCAGTAGCCTCTTTCTTTCTAGCCCCAACAACTTCTTCTCCCTCAACTATGTGCTACAACTGAGTGTAAGTGCATGTTTGTTAAATAGAGAGGCTCACTGTCTATTTATACTAATTCCTGACTTGACAATAACTCAATAGGACCGACTTCACTAGGAGAGTCTAATAACCCCAGGGCTCTGAAACTATGGGGAATTTAACCCTTGATCAAAGGAGGGCTACCCACACTGACTTGAAATGACTTGTTTACATTATAAAAACTCCCAATCGGAACATCGGGGCATGACATGACTCAATTACATTACAAACACTTCTCAGAATAAACATCGGGGTACAATACATAAGATATACAAGTGAATACATTCCAAAGTTACAATTACATCAACACTCCCTCTTAACTAGGAAGGTATTCTCTCGACACAATTTATCACCACAAGTATTCTTCTCTGTATCATCTGGATCATCATAGAGTTCATGTAATCTTCATCTTTAGGTCATCTTCATCTTCAAGTCATCTTCATCTGGATCTAGATCATCACTTGATTTGGATCATCATCACTGGATTTGGATCATCACTGGATCTGGATAATCACTGCTAGATTAGCATCATTTGATTTGGATCATCACTCAATTTGGATCATCACTGCTGGATCATCATCACTGGATCTGGATCATCACTTGATCTCGATCATCACTCGATCTAGATCATTACTCAATCTGGATCATCACTCGATCTGGATCATTACTCGATCTAGATCATTACTCGATATGGATCATCACTGGGTCAACATCATTGGTGCTATCTCATGATTCTTCTCATCACAGGAAGTTCTACAGAGCCAACCCTTTTTCACGCTGGGTGTAGGACTAGCCTCCATGTAGGTCTTCTTCAGCACTTATATCTGACCCTAAGTCAGAATGGCCCATCCACCACTTACATCTGACCTTGACTCATTAGAAAGGCATGCCCAGCACTCACATCTGACCTTGAATCATTAGAAAGGCATGCCCAACACTCACATCTGACCATGAGGGGAACGTAATCCCCTCATGATGTCAGAATGGCCCAGCCCTTACATCTGACCATGGAAGAAACTTCATCCTCTCACCATGTCAGAATGGCACAACCCTTACTATGACCTTGACTCGTCAGAGTGGCACATCCCTTACATCTAACCTTGATTCGTCAAAATGGCACAGTCCTTACATCTGAACTTAACTCATCATAAAGGCTCTCAGTCCTAGATTGAGGATCCCTGGTAACTGAACAGGTGCCTCCATTCAAAGAATGGAAACAACCCTTATATATGATCAAGTGGGAACACATCCCTCAATCACATTAGAATGCCCATGCACTCATATCTGATCATGTAATACTACATCTCACAGTCATATCAGAATGGCTCAGCACTCATAACTAACATGGAAGGAACCAATCCTCTCACCATGACAGAATGGCTGATCCCTTACATCTGACCATGGAAGGAACTTAATACTCTCACCAAGTCAAAATGGCTCATGAACTCAACACTTCCCTTTGGAGGGAACCTCGATCTAGAGAACACCAAGCTTCTCCCTTAAGTACTCAAAATTCACTTTATCCAATAGCTTCATCAACACATCAGCTATATGTTTGTCCATCATAACATACTGGAGCTTCACTACTCCTCTCTGCACCATATCCCTGGTATAGTGATACTTGATCTCGATATGCTTTGACTTGTCATGGAACACCGGGTTCTACGACAACTTCAGACAACTCTGGTTGTTGCAATATATACAAGTAGCATCTAACTGTAGATCAAATAAATCAGACAGTAGCTTCCTCAGCCATACTGCCTCACAACTAGTTGAACAGGCTGCAACATACTCTGCTTCAGCTGTACTTAGTGCCACATAGGATTGCTTCGTTCTAAACCAAGAGATCACACCTGATCCTATACTGAAGCAACACCCTGAAGAGCTCTTCCTATCAATGGCACTGCCTACCCAAACTGAACCCTCCAAGTTAATCTTCTGACTTACCTCTACTTGAGACCATAATCAACTGTACTCTTCAGGTACCTTAGAATATGCTTTGTAGCAATCAAGTGAACATGTCTCGGATCTGTCAGGAACTAGCTCAAGGTGTTCACATCAAATAAAATATCTTGTCTCATGTTCGTCGGGTACATCAAGGACCCAATCATCTGACGATACATCATAGCATCAATCGCTTCTGATGAAGCATCACTCAATAGCTTTAGGTTAGATTCCATAGGTGTGGTCATGGACTTGGAGTCCATCATCTTGAATCTCTTCAGGATATCTACCATATATTTCTTTTGTCCTAGGGAAATTCCATCTGCATTCTGCCACACCTCCATGCCTAGAAAATAATGCATCATACCCAAGTCCTTCATTTTGAACTCGGCAGCAAGCTTCCTCTTCATATCAGAAATGAACCCATCCATACCTGTCACAAACAGATCATCTACATATAGTAGGATAATCATTGGGTTGCCACCTTCAACCTTGTAGTAAAGGTTGGAATCTACTTTACTCTTGGTAAAGCCCAAATTGGATAGAAAGCTGTCAATTTTTCCATACCATGTCCTGGGTGCCTATTTCAAACCATACAGGGCTTTCTTCAATCTACACACATGAGACTCCCTATCATGTGTCTCAAAACCGAGTGGATGCTCCTCATACACTTCCTCTTCCACTACACCATTCAAGAAATTAGTCTTGACATCCATTTGGTGTATCTTCCATTTCATCACTGCAGCCAGATCAAGTATTGATTTGATGGAAGTGTATCAGGCTAACGGTGCAAAAGTTTCTTCATAATCTATTCTTTCTTTCTGGGAGAAGCCACGAGCCACAAATCTTGCTTTATATTTTTCTATGCTACCGTATGTAGCATGCTTGATCTTGTAGATCCATTTGGAAGTTACAACCAACTTCCCTTTTGGTCTTGGGACAACATCCCAAACATCATTCTTCATGATCGATTGATACTCTTTGACCATACCATCCTTCCATTGTTTCCTTTCTACCGCTTCTTCATAGTTGGAAGGTTCTTTATCGATGAAATCACATAATAATGCTACATACCCAGAGTAGGACCTAGTCCTCTTTCTTTCTCCGTGATTCTCTTCTGTAGCCCCATATCTTTCTACACCTTGGATAGCTTCTCGTACCCAAGTAGGTTTCCTCTTATGAGGATTCTTCTCCTGAGGTGGATCTATAGGTTCTTGAGGTTCTTCAAATTCTCAATCTTCTTCTTCAATTTCTTCATTCATGGTTGTGTCATCAATTCTGGGTGCTTTTGTTTCTTCAGGTTCTTCAGCAGGCTTGTTTCTAGATTTGTTATAAGCTGAGTCTTCATCAAATGTCACATCCCTGCTGATGTTGATCTTCTTGAATCCTAGGAAGTATATTCTGTAAGCCTTCGAGCTTTTAGAGTATCCCACAAATATACCCTTCTTTCCTGAAGAATTTAACTTTGTCCTCTTTTCTTTTGGAATGTGTATGTATACTGGATAGCTGAATATTCTAAGATGGCTAAATTCTAGTTTCTTGACGGAAAAGACTTCTTCAGGTGACTTGTTCTCAAGTACTCTGTGTGGAGTACGGTTCTGTACATACACCACTGTTCTGGAAGCTTCTTCCCATAGATTTGTGGGAAGATACTGATCATGAAGCGTGGCCCTTGCAGCTTCCATGATCATTCTATTCTTCCTTTTTGCAACTCCATTCTATTCTGGATTATATGGAGTGGTGAACTCTCTCTTAATCCCTAAATCTTTACATAGGTCATTAAATTCATTCGAAGTGAATTCTCTGCCATTATCTGATCGAAAAATCTTGATCTTCTTTTTCGTGTGGTTCTCGATCAAGGCTTTGAATTCCCTTAACTTGCTGAATACTTCATCTTTTTTCTTCATGAACTAAATCCATTTCTTCCTAGAAAAGTCATCAATGAAAGAAACATAGTATACATACCCAGTGAATGAACTTGATGACATCGGACTATACACATAGGAGTGAATGACTTCCAAGATTCCTTTTCCCTTGCTCTCTCTACTTGGAAATGTCTTCTTTGTATTCTTTCCTTTTGCACACCCTTTGCAGACTCCATCATGTTTTTCTTGAATTTTTGGAAGACCTTCAACAACTTTGCTTGCAAGTGGTAGTGCTCTGTAATGCACATGTGCAATCCTTCTATGCCAAAGTTCATTTGGCTCTACTGTGTCATGGACCAAGGCTTGTTCTGGATGGCCCTTCAATTTGTATAGACCTCCCTCTTGTTCCCCAATCACTACTGCATCATCAAAGGTCTTTCCTTTTGGCCACATGAGAACTTGGCCATCTACAAATGCAACCCTCATGCCTTTTGCATCTAATGCAGATATGGAGAGGAGGTTCTTATTAAGTCCTGGTACAAACAGTACATCCTTCATCTTCATAGACTTTCCATAGTCTAGCTTATAGGAGGATTCCCCACTACCTTTTATTGGATACTGGTAGTCATCTCCGAGTTTCACCTTGTGGGGTGATTCATGTTCTAATAGTCTCACAAAAGACTCTTTGAATCCCGTCATATGTTTGGAAGCCTCACTGTCTATAATCCAATCATTGCTTCCATGTGTGTTGTTTCACATGAGAGAGAAAATCAAAACATCCTCAAAACATATTCTTCATCACTTGAAGAATCATCTTTTTCTTGCTTGGTTCTCTTTGTGGAAGGCTCATCATCTTCTGCAGCATGAGCATGATGTTTTCTCTTGTTGTTTTTCCTCTTGTGATAGTTTCTTTTGTTTCTAGGACAATCTTTGGCAGAGTGCCCTATTTCATCACAAGTATAACATATGAGTTGAGATTTCTTGTAGGAAGAGTGCTTACCTTTAGAATGATGATGGTGATGATGGTCCCTTTTGGATTTCTTGGATTGAACTGTGAGAGCTTGATCTTCACTTCCCATCTTTTCTTCTCGAGCTGCTATCCAAGCTTCTTCTTGTGAGAATTCTTTCCATAGTCTGTTGAAATTGACTAACTTATTTCTGACACAGGTCCCTTGCATCAAAGAGTCCCATGTCCTATGGAGACCATTCAAGGTGGTCATTACAATCTGTGCATTCTCCACTTTTTCATCGACTGCTCAAGTTGTTCTTTGATCTGGGAGACCCTTGTAAAGTAAGACTATATGGTCTCTACATTCTAAATCTTCCATTCTTCAACTGGTTCCTCAAAGTCATCTTCCTGTTTATGTTATTTCCTTCAAACAGTTTGGTTAAGAAATCAAACATAACTTTAGCTGTATTTAGGGAAGACACCTATGGTATGAGGTGATCCTTGATTGAATCAGCAATAATCCTCTTAGCCAGAACCAACTTATTCTTGTATAAGGCCTTAGCCTCATCTCCCTTTGGAACTGGAACCTCCTCATTGATGTAGGAGTCCAACTCGTTTTCTTCTAGGACTAGGGAGATCCTATACTTCTAGGCTCGGAAGTTATCAGCTCCCTTAAGATTTTTATCAAGATTGGTATGATGAGACATATTAACTGAGAACCTCAAATGGAAATACAAAATATTTATATCTTACTAGGTCAAGATGTCGGATCTGGATTTGGAGCTGAAATTCTGTACTGTTGGTTTAGAAGCAGATTAGGGTTTGACTTTCCTGGAGTTTTTTCCAACCAAATGCTTTGATCTTGATCTCTGAACTTCTGTTTTGAGGAGGATATCAATCCAGGCCTAGGCTCACTCAAAAATTCCACTTTTGTGGAAAGCCCTAATTTTCGGTAGCAATGTCGAGTCCAAAACTAAAAAAGCTCAGAATCAGATTCTGCTTCGAAAAAAAGATGCGCCCTAGGGAGGAGAGTCATCCCAACCTTCTTTTGCTGAAAATATGTGGAAAGCGTTTTCAAAAAATAGGAATCCCTAGTTCCCGCAGCTACACAATGTCTTCTTCTCAGGTTATCTCTGATCCCATGTTAGAAGTTTATCATTAAAGCTAGCATTATGTTAGGATCTTTAACTGAGAGAATAACAAGTACAACAATCAAACACAAGAGACAATGAACACAATGTTTTTCCTCAGGGAAGCCATAAATGGAGAAAACCCTGCAACTTCCTCAGAGATAGAATCAGCACCAAAGTAAAACCCCAAAATAGTAAGATGATCTCTCGACAGTAGTAGCGTTTTTCATTCTAGACTGAGGGAATTCTTCTCCCTCATCTATGTGCTACAACTGATTGTAAGTGAGTGTGTGATAAATAGAGAGGCTCACTCTCTATTTATACTAATTCCTGACTTGACAATAACTCACTAGGGCCGACTTCACTAGGAGATTCTAATAACCCTAGGGCCCTGTAATTGTGGGGACTTTAACCCTTGATCAATAGGAGGTTTACCCACAATGACTTTCCATGACTTGTTTACATTATAGAAACTCCCCATCAGAACATCAGGGCATGACATGACTCAATTACATTACAGACACTTCCTGGAATAAACATTAGGGTACAACACATAAGATATACAAGTGAATACATTCCAAAGTTACAATTACATCAACAATAATCAACAATAATCAACCCATAGTTACCTACATTAGACATTAATTTAATTATTTTTGTCTTATTACCTAGTTTCCTAGATTCCATTCTATGCTACTTGCCTTCTACACATCCTAGAAGTCAACACATGCTAAAAATGAGTCACGGAGTGCTTGGAAAACATCCTAGAAACCCAATTTAGCATGTCTTCTTTATTTTAGATCCTCCATAGCGCATGTTTGCTTTTTTTTGAAAAGCTACGTGTTTTATTCTGATTTAAGGCAAAAGGAAAAAGCTAGACTAGGTGTAGTTGACTTGTTTTTTTCCCACATCATCCTCCCTCCTTTTTTCCAAATAAAATCATGTATGAGTTTTCTTTCCATACCTCATTATCTTTCCCACTTGACTTAGAAAATTTGTGAGCATATTCATAGATTTGGAAATTGCTTTATGCACCTATGGGGGATTTGACTAGATTTGGTAACCCTTCTTTTTTACTATTTCCAATGGTATCTGTATGCATTCAATTTTATCATGTAATAATATATTTCAGAAGCCTATTACTTCATGAGGTTGGCTATTGTACACTTATTCAATATAGATTAGTGTTATGCTCCAATTTCAGTCTCTTTTGGTGTTATGTTTCCATGTTTGATTATCAATTTTGTCAGTGTAATTGTTTTGTCTCTTGGGTTCAATTTCCACATGGTATCATAGATTTTTAGATATATTTCTCTCATTCTAAATTTTTATTGCAGTTTCAACATCATTGACTAGGAGCACTGTTATGCTAACTAGAGAGCATAATTTTTGAGCTATGAACCAATCTCAGAAGATCATATTGACTCCATTCAATTTCTTTGAGGGGAAAGCTAAGATGGAGATATTGTTGAGAGTGAAAGGTCTCTATAGGGTGACTATGGGAACTGAGGCAGAGCTCAATGCAGCTGCAGAGAAAATTAAATGGCACAACAGGAGGGATGAGGCCTATGGTCTTTTGTGTCTGAGCATTTTAAGAGACCTCATTTTCCATCTTAATGGATTGACATCACCTAATGAAGTGTGGGAGAATATAGAATATATTTTTGGAAAGACAGATGAGATGAGATGACATCAAATCAAGAATGAGTTGATCTCCTTGAGTCCCAGTAGATTTGAATCATTGCAACTCTACTTTTCCAAGTTTAAGGCCCTTGTTTTGCAGTTCAAACAGTGTGGGATCGAAAAGAAGGAAGAGAAGGTAGTATTGGCCATACTCTCTAAGCTTGGCCCTGAATATTCAATGTTTGTTTTGACCTTCCATGCCACCAAGTTGATAGCTCGATCCTGGAATATGCCTAAGCTTGTAGAGTTCATGGAATCCCTCACAGAAGAGCAAGATAAGTTGGTGATGATGGGCACCATCAAACCTTCCAAATACCAAGCTTTGGTTGTTGGAGATTCAAGGGTGGATTCAAAAAGAAAGAATAAAGATAAAAAGAACCCTGAGCAAAAGAGAGACAATAACAAGTCTCAAGAGGAGCCCCAAGGTTCCAAGAAGAACTGCAAGAAGAAGAAGAACAAAGGAGAAATGAGCAAGTGTGCACACTGCAGTAAGGGATATCATCCTGAGAGCTCTTGTATGAAGAAGAAAATTGACATGTTCACCCAACTACTAGAGAATAATAAAATCTCCCTTCCTGATTTCTCAAAGAAGAGGGAACGAGGATCAAATTCATAGGATGGAGAGAGAGTAAATGCCTTGGTTTCTAGCACATCAAACTCACCTAGCTTCATCATAGACTCTAGATCTTCTAGACATATGGTTTCAACAAAAGAGAAATTCTCCTCTCTTGACATGTCAAAAGGTCCACCAATAGTGTTGGGAGATGACTATCTCACTGATAGGTTGGGGAAGGGTAGGATTGATCTTGATCATGGTAGTTTCAATAATGTGTTGTATGTTCCAGGTCTTGCCTCCAATCTCTTGTTAGTGTATCAAATGACTCATACTAGGTCTCCAATGAAGGTCATATTCTCCCCTGATGATGTTGAAATCACTAAGATTTTGAATGGTAAATTCATAGCAAAAGGTTTTGTTGATCACACTTCAAAGGTATACAAGTTTTCCCATTTTATACCCTACTCAAACCCCTTTGCTCTTCTGATTCATGCTAATGAAGCAAGCAAGCTTTAGCATGAAATATTTGGACATATTAACTACAATTATCTTTCTAATTTGAGTGAAAAATATATGGTCATAGGGTTACCAAAGATAAAGTTTTCTAAGGGAGTCTGTCAAGGTTCTATCCTAGGAAAACACCCAGAGCACAAGTATGAGAAAGCTAGTCATGAGAGAACCTCTGCACTGCTTGAGCTAATCCACAGTGACATTTCTGGTCCATTCCCTCATATGTCCATGAGTCAAGCCAAATATGCACTGACCTTCATAGATTAATTTTCTAAGTATTGTTGGGTTTACTTCCTAAAGCATAAGTTTGAAGTTTTTGACCTCTTCAAAGTCTTTAGAGCCTTGGTTGAAAAACAGTTTGGGAGGAAACTCAAGATCCTCATATATGAAAATGGTGGTGAGTATGTCAAGTATGATTTCATTTAGTATTGTAAAGATGTAAGTATTCAGATGCAACGTTCGATCCCTTACACACCACATCAAAATGGTGTTGCTGAGAGAAAGAACAGATCACTGAAGGAGATGGAAACCTACATGCTGGAGGCTAAGACTTTGCCACCAAAGTTTTGGTCCAATGCTATAAACTATGCATCCTACATGCAAAATAGGGTGCCTCATAAGCATCTTGACTGTATGACTCCTTTTGAATCTTGGAGTGGGCATAATCCATATGTGACCCATTTCAGGATTTTTGGATCAAAGGCTTGGGATAGAATTTCAACTAAAAAGAGGAAGGATTTGCAACCCCAAAGCCAAGAGTGCTTATTTGTTGGGTATTCTGAATATTCAAAAGGGTAAAATATAATCAAATTTATCAATAACAAATCTTTCATTGAAATAAGTGTTCAGTTTGAAGAAGAGCCTTTAGTAGCAGTTGAAGTTGGAGAGTCTTCTTCACCACTAGATCCATTGATTGTAAGTGGAGAGACTATGAGTTTTCTGATTATGATATGTCTGACAATGATGATTTTATTTCATATCCTAATATTCCTACAATACCAAAATGGGCAGCAAATACCATTCATGTAGCTAGGGAACTAGCTGGAAATCCTAATGACACTAGGAGGACTAGATATCAATTTGAGAGTGCTCTTTGTGTGAAAGATCCTCTATTTGCTGAGAAATACTATCTGATGGTTGAATTAGATCCAAATACATATGAATATGCAGCACATAATTCAATATGGTAAACATCCATGAAATAACAATTCAGCTCTCTCTAGAAGAACAACACTTGGGAACTGGTTGATCTTCCCCGAGGAAGGAAGCTAGTCATTAGAGGAATTTTGGGGTCTAAAATGGGCCTCCTAAGGAAAATAATAAAATAATATTTTAAATAATAAAATAATATTTAAAATAATAAAAAAGTATTGATTAATTTTGGAGGAAGAAAGAAAAAAACTACTTTTTGTGTTCGTATTTTCGACATATCTCCCTGTGTTTTTACTCAAATTTCAATTGGGAGAG
>LPNX011105601.1:139978-170438 GCA_001517045.1 Pseudotsuga menziesii
GTACCCACGCTGCATGCTTTTGATGGACACCGCTACCTCAAAAACAAGAAATACCTGAAAAAACGTGATGATGACATCATCATCACATTTTTTCAGGTATTTCTTATTTTTGGGGTAGCGGGGTCCATCAAAAGCATGCAGTGTGGGTACTCGTTGGATGTGGAATCAAATTCCGCATCCAACGACCTCTCCCAATTGAAATTTGAGTAAAAACGCAATAAGATATGTCGAAAATACGAAAAAAAAAAGTAGTTTTTTTTAATGACAAATATGTCAATTCAACCATTATGGTTGACTTATTTTATTGAAATTCTATTGGTTCTTGAATTCCAACTCACAAAAACTTATTTTGGCACGTTTTCTTATAAGTCCCATTTTAGACCCCAAATTTCCTTTAATGTGACTACAATGAAACCTTTGCACCTGTGGCAAAGATGGACTCCATAAGGCTAGCTCTAGCCATTGCAACTTCGAAGCAGTGGGAAGTGCATCACATGGATGTGAAGTGTGCTTTCCTAAATGGAGATCTCACTAAGGAGATTTACATGCAGCAACCTGAAGGTTTTGTTTCTAATCCATCTTTAGTGTGCAAATTAAAGAAATCATTGTATGGGCTCAAGCAAGCCCCCAGGGCTTGGTATGCCAAGATTGATGGTTTTTTTCTATCACTGATTTTTGCTCAATGCAAGTATTATCCTAATATATATTTGAAGCTGATTCAAGGTTCTTTGATGATTATTGTCTTTTTTGTAGATGACCTATTGATTACAGGAAGTTCAAAGAAAGAGATTGCCTCCTTGAAGGATGCAATGAACCATGCATTTTCTATGACAGATTTGGGATTGTTGAGTCAATTCTTGGGTCTCGAAATTGCTCAATCCCAAAATGGAATCAAAGTACATCAGTCCAAGTATGCTTTGGATTTTTTGAACAAGTTCAACAGGAAATATTGCAAGACAAGAAAGACTCCCTTCCTTTCAGGTGTTAAGCTTGAAGAAGCATGTTCTTCTCCTATGGTAAATAATACGTTGTATACGTAGTTGATTGGGTGTTTTCTTTATCTTACACACACTCTACCTCATATATCTTATGCAGTTAGTGTGGCTTCCATATACATGGATCAGCCTCATGAGATCCATTGGAGAGTAGCCAAAAGGATCATAAACTTTGTTCAAGGAACAAGAACTCATGGGATCTTCTACAAAGAAAAATATGATCTTGATTTGATTGGGTTTACTGATAGTGATTGGGCAGGTGACAACATAGATAAAAAATCTACATCATGATATGTGTTCATGCTTATAGAAGGACCAATCAGTTATTCAAGCAAGAAGCAGAGTGCCATAGCACTCTCATCTATAGAAGCAGAGTATAGAGGAGTTGTAAATGCAACAACTGATTGTTTGTGGTTGCAGGGGATACTTGGAGAATGTGGCTTCAAATAAGATTTTTCAACTATTATATACTGTGATAATCAGAGAACCATTCAAATCTACAATGATCCATTTCAGAGACAGCGAACCAAGCACATTGAGATCCATATGCACTATATCAGACAACTTGTGCATGATGGTACCATTGATATACTCTTCTGTGCATCTTCAGAACAAGTAGCATACATCTTCACCAATTTTTTTTGTGAGAAGACATTTAGAAATATCAAATCACTGCTGGGGATTGCTGATCATGCTGTGAAGCATGATTGATGACAATATTTCCAAAATTTTGTTTTTTCTGTCCATGTTTAAGGGAGGATTTTCCCACTGGTTTTTTGTCTGTTTCCTTGGTTGTATGGAGAAGTAGTATGTAAAGGGTGACTAAGCCTTGTTGCTAGGACCTATAGTTTTCAAATATTTACTCATAAATTTAGACTTAAGGGGGGATGTTACAATAATCAACCCATAGTTACCAACATTAGACATTAATTTAATTATTTTTGTCTTATTACCTAGTTTCCTAGATTCCATTTATGCTAGTTGCCTTCTACACATCCTAGAAGTCAAAAATGCTAAAAATTAGTCATGGAGCACTTGTGAAACATCATGGAAACCCAATTTAGCATGTTTTCTTTATTCCAGATCATCCAAAGCACATGTCTTCTTTTTCTGAAAAGCTTCCTGTTTTATTCTGATTTAAGGCAAAAGGAAAAGCTAGACTAAGTGTAGTTGACTTGTTTTTTTCCCACATCATCCTCCATACTTTTCTGAAAATAAAAGCATGTATGAGTTTCCTTTCCATCCCACTTTAGCTTTCCCACTTAACTTAGCAAATTCGTGAGCATCTTCATAGATTTGGAAACAACTTTATGCACCTATTGGGGATTTGAGTAGATTTAGTGAGCCTTCTTTTTACTATTTCGAATGGCATATTTATACATTATATTCTCTCATGTAATGATATATTGTAGCATCCTATTCCTTTGCAAGGTTGTCTATTGTAAACTTATTTAATATAGATTAGTGTTATGCTCCAATTTCAGTCTCCTTTGGTGTTAATTTTACATGTTTGATTAGAAATTTTGTGAGTGTAATTGTTCTGATTCTCATGGGTTCAATTTGCATAATAGAATGAGCACCAATGGTAGAAGTAAAACCCAAAGACAGAAAATATGATCTCCAACAGTTATTCTCTCTCTCTCACTTGAGAGAGATTCTCCTCTCTCACTCATGCACCCTAGTGAGTGAGTGTATGTAATAAATAAAGAGGATCCATCTCTATTTATATTTTTTCATTCACTTAATTTCCACTCCAACAATTCAACCTCACTTAACAATTACTTACCAGGGCCAAATTCTCTAGGAGAGTCTAATAACCCTAGTGCCCCACAACAAGGAGGGTTAATCTTAACTCAATTGTGGGGACTATTGCCCCGAATTATAATGGAGGGTTATAATCAATGAATTTACATGTCTTGTTTACATTATTGAATCTCCCGATTGGAACATCGAGGCATGACATGACTCAATTGCATTACATATACTTACTAGAATAAACATCAGGGTACAATACATATGATGTACAAGTGAATACATTCCAAAATTACAAATACATCAACATGTTCAATTGTTATAATGGGACATTTCTTTGAAGAAGTAATGAAATGTAAATACCATATTCTTTTTCAAGACTATGAGTCAGATGTTATATGTGCTCAATACAATCATTTGGTCATAGCATCCCGGTTGCAATTGAAGGAGGTGAAGAGTAGGAAAAAATCCAAGCATCGACAATGGAAATTGTCGATAGAAGATCATAATGCCATTCTTGATAATATGCCACTGGCACATTTCATATGAATCAAAAACACATCATGGTTGATGAATTTTTGTTCTTTGATTCTAGGGTGGGTGGGTGGGAGGGGCCAAATGAGCTTCCACCTTCATGTGGTCAGCCTCATTAGTAGAGACTATATATATAATTCTTGAAACTAAGAGAAGCTCTTTCTAACAATATTATTTTAAATATATATTATCGGTTTTGATGAAGCTAAATTCATATATATGTTCTTGATGTTGCTGATTTTTTTAATGGCTTTAAATATAAATATTGAATTTGAACATTACAGAATAGTGTTTCTATTTCTAACTTGTTACATATTTTTAAAACATAAGAAGGCACAATATCATGATTTTGTATTACTAATTTAAATATAAGTAATGAAGATATAGTTCAACCTCAAGTTATCTCAAAGTTGAATTGAAATTCAACTACCACTAAACTGAAACGTGAATGTCTATAGTTGCTTTCAATTACGAAATTCATTTAGGTATAAAAAATTTAGTTCTTTATTAAATATTTATTTTAAGTTAAGAAATCAATTATATTATATCCAACATTTTCCTATGTTTTTATTTATAATTAATATATTAAATTTTGGGTTGCTACACTTAGAAACATTTTTCTCATTCTTATTGTTCACACATAGAGGGAAACACTTAAAGAAAAGGAGTATAATATATTGAAACATTCTTTTCAACTTTATGTGAAGACAACCTTTTGTAATGTAGAAACAGAGGGCATTTACGTGTAATGAAAATAAGTTGGATTGAGAACAAAATGAAAGAACATTAACGATTACACCTCCATTGCATCTGGTTTCATTATTAATATTTTTTTTCTACAAATAGAATGGTTACATACAATGATATCAATTTTAGCAACCTCCCTCTTTGACCTTCCTCAAAATTACTTAAGTTTTGTGTGCTCAAAGTGGTGATATATTCAATAGAAAAATCCATTACGATAACCTTATTTTATGAGAATTAAAACCAATAGTCTATTTATATTTTCAATAGTTCTTGATTATAAGTTTTGTTAGCTCAAAGTGCTGATATATTCAATAGAAAAAACCATTACCATAACCTTAAGATTTTACGAGCATTAAAACCAATAGTCTATTTTTCTTTTCAATAGTTCTTGATTATAGATGATCAACTCATAGTATTTATGAGGCTATTCTTCCACCATGCTAGATATAAATTATAATGAACTACATTTCCTTATTTGAAAATAGCATTTCCCTTTCTTTGTATTTATCATGTGTAAAGGGTTTCCATGACATTTAAATCATCAGTTCCTTTCGAAAAGTGTGTTCTATTGTAGGAAAAGTGTGTTCTATTAGTTCCTTTTGTTTGGGTTAAAACAAGATTCATCCATGTAATATTCACAAAATGTTTACAACGAAAACCTTGTCATAGTAATAACATAGGTTCATGCAATCTCCTTATATATTATGTGCACTAAAGAATATATTCAAACCCTAACTCTAATCTATTTCATCATGCTCATACATGCCAATCATAAACTCATCTTACATTCCTATATATGAGTTTCAAAAAGAAAATAAAGTAGTTTTGAAAAATTACAACTATTTATAATATGGACACATGACTTAATGATAAATTTTGATGCATTGATTATCTTGTTATGTTGGTGTACTGAAAAAATAACTCATGCACATATTGGTATGTTGGTATTTTTGGTGTGCTGTAAAAATAACTCATGCACATACTCAAAACTTTGAAAATAGGGTGATGAAAAACAAGAACATTAAGTTGCATGAATAATGATGGTGATAAAATACAACAATTTTAGCTTCAAAAATGTGTCAAGGGTGATCTTATCCCCATATTTATTTCATGAATATTATAAAACAATTCCACTAACTTGGCATTAGTTTCACACTCATCTCTTCATATATGAAAGTGCACCACACAGCCTTTTCATTCAATGAAACATGAGCATGAAGATGGAAAAACAACTTTCACCTTATCTCTCATAGTATATGGAGGTCTATCTTCATATGGAAGTTTAAAAAATTAACCAAACAACAAAGTTCATCATCTACATCTAATTGAACCATAAATATTTTATTCTTACACAATAAGAACACACTCATTGACATTAAATGCTTGTAACATTTACCTTGTTTAATTATTTGTATCCCTTGAAAATGAGTTTTGATCATAGCATTTACATTTATGTATTGTCTTAAATTTTATTTGCAACCATGTTCTCAAATAAAACAAGGAGTGGTTCAAAATTCTACATGAATTATGTGTCAAAACCATACCAAAAACATACATCTAAAATCATCATGATACAAACAAAAACGTTTTAATTACAATCATTTATCATTTTTCTATTAAAAAAGGGTCAATTTTACAAATACAGATTACCATTCAAATGTAACTATTCAGATTCAACAAATTCATAATTACATATGTGATTCACTATAGCTGTCATTCTTGATACCGCAGTGCAACCCTCATTGTTGATAATAGCCGCAGTAAAGATGATAATAAGCTATTGTACATGGTGCCAAAAACCTGGATAATACGTTGCATAAAGATGATCATCAGTAGTACATGCCACTAAAAAGTTGCTAAACACTAAGATGGTAAAACAATGTCAACAAAGTAAACTCTAGATACATAACAAGAGGACCCTAAACCCAAAATTTGGCAAACCTAAACTATTGAAACGTATGAAAGCAATAAAAACAACTTGAAAAGAGAAAACAAATAGAAAGAAACCTCAAAAAAGTTTAGTTTGATCATCTCAATCACTGGTTTTTACTGAAATAATTAATAATCATAAATACAAAAAACACAGGAAAAATGTCAATAGTAGCAGAGGATGACAGTCAGTTCTGGAAGCTCAGCTTTGTGGGTATGAATGTAAGCCTATGGGTGTGAAAAAGCGAAGATTCATCAATTTCGATGTTCTTTTATCTATAAGATATGTGAAGCAAAGATTTTCTACATGTGTGGCTATCCATAATATTCATCTTATTGATTTTGTGTTGGAATATTCTACTAAATCTGTTGCAATAAGGACTTCATGTCAGGTCAGCTATATCATTGTAGGAGAGTGAATGAGCTGCTATCAATTCTTATATTTGTTAATTTATCTTCAAGTTGGAAACATTGATGTTATATCATTACATTGAAAGACTGCATGGTGTATTTAAGCTTCAAATAAAGTCTCTCCTTCTTAGAGAGCACCTAGTTAAAGCCTACAAAAACTGTTAATTTCTATCTATCTAATATTGCATTCAAAGGTAAGTGTATGGATGTATGCCCAACATATTTACTCCCATCCATTCATAATTTGTAGACCTCTTCGAATCCCCAAGACACCACATTCTGAATAGGGTTATTGGCATTAGTCACTCACCTCCAACCATCCTAAATAACTAAATTTAAACAAATCATTTAAATTTATGTTTTACTAAAACAAATCTTCATTAAATAGTAAGCCTTCATTACCTAAGCCAGTATATCATCACTGTAGAAATGGCCTTGTAAAAAGAGGGATTCAACAGCTCAATCATAGGTATCGAGGACTACTTCCCCCATAACATAATCTCTATTTAAAGAGAATGCTACATACAACAAGCCATTTCCACAATAGCTATATTGCTTCAATGAGCTATTCCATCTTGTTGAGAGATTGGATTTTGCCAAACAATGCAATGAGATGTCAAAAATGGATGGAAGTCATCATCGAAATGTTCTCCTCCTTCAATAGTCCTAATATATTTTATCTTGTGATCACTGTGATTTTTCACAATGATTTTATTCCTTGAATTTCTTAAATACTTCATCCACAGAATGAATAATATATACCCAAAGGAAGTAGGAAAAATCATCAATGAAGGTAAGGAGACATATAGCTCCACCAAGCGAAGAAGTGGTCATAGGAGTGAAAATATCATTCTAAAACAGCTCAAGAGGTTCATAGACTTTCCCCCTAAATATTTAGGAAAGAACTCATGATGGTGTTTCCCCAACATACATTTTTCACAGACACCCATATGTAGTTTAATATGCAAAACCTCATCTACCATCCTTAAACATCTCATATGTTGCAAGGTCCCAAAGTTGATATGACCCAACCATTGATGCCACAATTTGTTGTTGTCATCAATATTAGCACCTAGGAACTTCATCTATAGAAGAATACCTTTCTCTTATGACAAGGATGAAGAAATGAAAGAAGCACTTCTCTCAAAAGAAGTTTTCTCATCCAAAGAATGAGGTACACAATAAAGGATTTGATAAGTTGAAGGTCAGATGCTACAATTGCAAGAAAAAGGGGCATTATGCAAAGAAGTGTAAATCAAAACAAGGAGGAAAAGGAAGGTCTAATGCTTATAATGCTATAGAATATGAAACTACTCAGAAGAATGCATCCAAGGAAAATGAGACAAGGAGGGAATATTACCTTGTTTTGTCCATTTCTAGATATGTCACCACAAGTGTAGAGACATAGTTAGTTGGAAATGGTGCATCCACACACATGAATGGGTATAAGTACGCCATCACTAATATGAATGAAAAAAATTTCACGTGCAAGGTGGAGCTATTCGAGCCAGGGATTTTGATATACCTCCTTCTAGTTGAGCTCGCGTGATGTACTAAATGGGAGGACATTCTATTTGTTCCAAGATCGAAGAATAACCTCCTATCAGTTTTCGTTCTTCAAAGTAAAGGATTCACAGTTATCTTCATGGATAATCAAGCGCTATTATGGCCAAATAACAAAGACTTAAAATCTCATTCTATGATTGAAGTTAGATAGGAAGGTATCTACAAACTACTTGTAAAGTATATTCATGATATGATCCATAACAAAGTCAGTCCATGCAAGCTATGGCACAAGAGGATTGGGTATCTCCATTACAAAGTGCATCCATGATTACAGAATATGGTCAAAGGTATGCCTATATTTGATTTTAAGCATGATATTGTAGGGGTTACGCTCTTGGGAAGAATCTTAAGAAGAGTTTTTCTAGAAGTTCTATTATATATAAAGGGATTTTTCAGTTAATAATTATGATGTATGTGGTCCCATGGACTCACCCTCTTTGAGTGGATATTTATACTATGTACAATTCATAGATGACTTTTCTAGAAATTCATGGATTTACTTCCTAAAGGCTAAGAGTGAAACCATAAACAAGTATCAAGAATTCAAAGCCCTAGTTGAGAATCATATTGGAAACAATATCTATCTTTTAATATCTGGCAATGGAGGTTAATTTGAATCACATGCATTTGATGATTTCTGTAGTTATGCAAGAATATGTAGATAGTTGAAAATACTCTACAATCCCTAGTGGAAATCCATTGTCGAAAGGAAGAATACAATAATATGTGAGGATGAAAAATACATGATGCATGATTAAGTTCTATATACCTCATTATGGGAAGAATCCACCAGTAGAGTTTTTTATATCTAGAATAGAAATCATCATGCTTTTCTGGAAGAGAAGACATCTGAAGAAGCATTGACTAGTGAAAAAACATATATTTCACATCTGGGAATATTTGGGAGTCATGTATACATTCATAAACCAAAAGAAAAAAGGACAAATATGGAGCCATCTTAAAAGAAGGGAACCTTTGTTGGTTATGTCAAATCATCCAAAGCCTACAAAATATATGTGTCTGGTGAAAGACACACAGCAGTCATCCAAGACTTGACAATCCATGAAGAGGATGCATTTCAAGTGATCAGAATAGGTTTAGTATGATACAAACATGGAGGAGCATGAGAGTCCCCTAATGGAGGGACCAAATTCAAGTTCTCTGCATTTTTAGAGGGAGAAAACATAATATTTCTCAGATTCACTAGAACCTCATGAACTTGTAGAACTAGTTGATGAAATTCCTTCTAAGAGGAGGTATACATGGTGTTGAGATATTGTATAAGATGCAGAGAAGAATGGAGCACCATTATTATCATCCAAACAACGAAAACAACCTGATAGATATTCAAGGTATGTTTCACAAATGAGTCACATCAGGGATTCAAAACCTTCCACATTTGAAGAAGATGCTATGTAGCAATTTTGGAAAGATGTAATGATATAAGAATACAAGTATAATATGAAGAATGATGAGTATTGGAATAAGTTTTAATATTAAATCGCAAACAAGATTCATCCATACACATTTTACAGTTCACGGTGGTGATGAGGAGAGCAACAACAAGCTGCTACAGCACCCTTGGTGGTGACTAGGGATGCTACAGAAGTCCTAGTGGCATCACCACCACCATTGGTGGTGGTCTAAGGTTACGACAATAGCCTTGTAGGTGGTCTAAGGATACAACAGTAGATTGCCATAACCTTGGTGGAGGCCATGGGTAGCAGCAGACCACTCCTCCAACCTTCTCTGGAAGTCTAAGGCAACAGGAGAAGGTTGCTCCAACCCTCGGTGATGGTCTAAATTGGAAAAAACAACACTTATAGGTCACGGGAAGTAGTTAACAGGATTCAAGCAACAAGTACAGGTCACATGCCATTCATAGCAAAAGTAGCACATCACAGTACATGTAGCACATCACAATACACGTGGCACATGTTAAAATTCAACATAATATGCACTATGAGGGTCCATTAGCCTCTGTTTCCTTCATGGACTAATTAAATTAATCATGACACTAGCATTGCATAGGAATTTTACACTGAAAGCAGAGACGGGTTTGCTGCCCTAGAAGAGCATCTTTAAGCACAAATACTACCCTTCTTGAAAAATAAAAATAAAAACAAAGAAATTGTAGGAATTTCTGAATTGTAGAGTTTTAATGCAAAACAAAAATTTCATCTCTTAACAAGAGGTTTAACAGAGCTTAACCTTGTGAATTTCATCCTTATAGCTGATATGAAATATAAACAAAATAGCTCCCAGCAACATAAAACTATATTTCAATTCTTAGAAACCCCAATCCACCATGCAATTCAAGTGAAAAGATACCAATCTATTCCACTAAGTTTTAGCACTCGGGTAATCTTACCATGCATATAACATATCTGAAAACACTCACAATAGCTATAAAAATAGAAATAAATATGCCCTTATATTCTTTGATTGTGGTGTTAAATCACTTAACATATTCACCCTTAACTTATGTCAAATCAGCAAGACATATAGTGCTGGAAATTACAAACCATGAAGAATATTGATAGTTCAAAATTAAATCTACAATTTACACAAGTATTGGACAACTGGAAACTTAAGTAATATGAAATATCCATAAATATGAAGTTAATGCACATACGATAGCCTTATCACATGTCTAGTACAGTCTTCTATCCCTCCAAAACCCTGGATAGGGAAAATGATGAAAACCCGTGTTCAGAACAAGGATATCCAACAAGCATGCATCACACAAGAATGTCCTCCAAGGCAATATGTCTCCTCTTTTGGGTAATATGTCTCCTCTGTTTCTTCTCTCACCAAGTACATCCTAGGTTTTCTTCTCAAAATATTCATCTCCTAATATACAATGGATTAAAACATAACCCTAGTCTTCAAGATGATCTAACAAGCTCACCGTTCTAGGGCTACATGTTCCAAAACTCACCATAATCTCATACTTTTTTCTTTTGTTGCATATAATTTGACTCTAAAAGAATAGTAAAGTAAACTGGATGTAAAATTTTAACCCGGAATGCAAAATAGTACGCTTGAAGAATCTTGGTGTGTGAAAAACCAAGGTGAAACATCTCATACTTTTTGGTTTTGTTGCATATACTTTGATTCTAAAAGAACAGTGGAGTAAACTGGATGCAGAATTTTATCCATGTAGGGTAGCTCGAGTGGTTGAGCACTTTGAACTTCGGAAGGGACCAGGGTTAATCCCACAGGATAGCTGCCTCTGTTGCATTCCTCAATGAATGTCCCTACCAAGTTAGGTGCCATAATATGCACCAACATGTTTACATTAGGTACCATCTATGAAATGCATGGAAACCCATGTGGTTTTACTTAGAAAAAAAATTGGATGCAAAAAATGGGCATTTGACTAGTTCCCCCGTGTGTTTTTTGATTTTGCTACTGTGGTAGAGATCATTCAAAACATCATTACTTGTATAGGTCTAAGAGAATTTTCCATCCATTCCCATGACCAAAACATCAAGAAACTAAACACAATTAAAATTAGTATTATCCATAATTTCAAGCAAACATCCATGAATGCACAATCTAAAACTTGAATCCATGCCCTTTTGGGTTTCAAGGATTGTCCAAAATAGACAAGAAAGAAATGAGGATTGAAGTCCCAACTTTGTAAAATTCTACATAAAATAACCATGAAATTAACGATGCTACATAACCATGCTCAAAATTTATGTTTGCCGCCAATTTCAAAACAAGTTCCATAACATGAAATTATAGATAGAACTCTTACCTCACAAATTTTGCAATTGTCTATGGAAAATATAACAGAAATATATCCTTTCTTTGGCTTGGGATAGTGCAAGTCCTGGATTATTAGTGATTAGTTCACCAACCAAAATAATAATTTCCAATTTTCATATAGTAAACTATAAAAGATTTAACAAGATAAACCATTACACAAAGTCCTGGATTAACAGAGATTTTTTCACTAACCCAAAAAAAATTACAAATTTTCATCTCTTTCAACTTAACACTCTACTAGTCATTGCATTAATTTTAACGCTCTGCTGGTCACTATGTTAAGGTTGGTCATTGATATGTCATACCATATTTCATGTACAAAAATGAATAAATAAAGTGCAGGAGATACAACATTAAGGAATCAAAACCATTAATTGAATATGCCCTATACTCGGATAACTCTGAGTTTGATCTTGTCACCGAAGGGACAATTTAAATAGGGTAAACCATAAAGTACCTTGAGAGAGGGTTAAAGTATACTAAAACTAACCTTAGACTCTTAGTCAACAGAAAGAGAGGTTTCAATCAAAAGCATAGGATTGAGTAATTCAGTCATGTCCAAAATAGTCATGCTAAGGACACATAGTCACTTAGCACAAGAGACACTCTATTATACTAATACCCTCTGATAGTCATGTTGAGTAACTCACAATACACACTTGAAGAGTAAATTGATGGTCACTCCATGGATAGAGCTCAACACACAGGAAAAACCAATAAGAACTAACACTGAGAAAATCATGAGGTAAGCGACTTAGAAAAATGCAAAGACTCACACTGAGAAAAATCGTGAGGTAAGAGGATGAGAAAGACACAGAGACTCACTTTACAAGATGATATGTAAATAAATAAAATATAGAGATCAAACTCATCCCATGAAGAAAGAATAAATCACAGAGGTAAAACTCAGAGCGTGAATGAACAAATCATAGATCATGAATGAAAAATTCACAGAGGTAAAAATCAGCCCCTGAAATGAACAAGACACTGAGGTAAAATCATGGAGTGAAATTGCCGAGGAAAACCCAAGAGACAAACCTATAGGCAAGAGGAGAAAATCATATCATAGAGGAGATAACCCCTGCTAGTGAAATCGACGATAGCATAGATCCGAGTGGGATAACAGGCCGAGAACATAGTGAGATAGCACTAGGACCAAGTAAGAATAGGACCATGAGTCAACAACCACAAGAGCAAAGTGAACTGTAAAGGTGGAAAAACATTCAATTAGGACCAACAAGACCAAATATTTTTATTTCTCTCAAGGTACATAGTTTAATATATTCTTTTTTCATTACTATAGAAGGGGAACATCCAAATGGATGGTATGCTCCTTTTGTCCTCAACCAAATTTTACAATATAGATCATCCATACATATCTACAGAGGAAACATAAAGATCCCAGTTCATAATATCCAAGGAATTTCTTGGTGAGGTGTCCTAATATCAATACCCTCATAGGACAAACATTGTCATCCTCAAGACATCCAATATGATGCTAAAAGACTCAATCATCCATACTCGAAAATAAAGCAACCAAAAGGTTGAAGAGTAGGAGGTACAAGCTCTACTCTAGAAGAGTTGTAGCTTGTATTCCCGAATAACTATTTCTTGGTAATTTTCAATGAAGGAAATTAGGCCCACAACCATGGGGAGCACTTCCTTAGATATACTATCTTCCCTCTAATTGTGTTCTCTAAACACATGATGAAAGTATAAAGTGTGAAATAATTCCTTTAACTCCATAATGTTGTCACACCAACCATCCATATGGAGGGAAAAGAGAGTTTCCATATCGTCTAAGCCCAAATACTATGATAACAACCATTTGTCATAAAATAGTGCATACCAACTCAAAGTGTCCACACATGTGGGCTCAAAACATTATCTAATGCTAGCACCTGAGTGAAGCAAACTACGAGTGAAACCCCCATAAGAAAGCAACACTTGGAATAGGTCAAATCACCAACTAACTACATGAATATGTGTTCCCAATATTCCAAGTGTGAAAGACAAGAAAACAGTTAACTTCTAATTGTTGAATACAATGAAAAGTACATACAATGAATGTGGAGCACTATTTATTTGCATCTAGAGCAGATCAATCTAAACCTTCGGACTAGAACACCAATGGGTCCTGATTTTCTATGGGCTGAAAAGTAAAAATGAAAGTCAATATATATATATACAAGTTTGGGGACAAAATATACCAAAAGTAATTAAATATTAACAAAAATAATATCCATACCTACGTCAATGGTGGAAATTGTGAAACTAGAATTTCCTCAACATCTATATTTGAGCCACTAGCCACTGTTTCTTCCGGGCCAAACAAATTTGTATCATCAACGTCGTCATCATTCATGAATTTGGTATAATGCATAAATTTCATATATTAAAAACATTAGATTTCATATACTAAATTTCATATATTACAACATACTTACTTACCATGCCCCTGTTTTCATTTTGTCAAGCAACAACTCACTTATAATTGTCTCTACAGTATGTTGTATATGATAAAGCTCTAATCAACTCATACTTTTCAAGTGATCATCAGAATAATCATCAAATGGGCCTTCATATATACTAGATGCAGATGAAATACTATGTAGGCTGATTTCCACCCTTACCAATGCAACCCCAACACTATCTCGTATCTCTTCCCTCACCCCTCTTGCTATTTGGGATGTTTTTTCCAACTCCTTTGGTAAAGCTACAAATGTAGGATGTGGTTGTGCTAACCAAGGAATCGGATGCCTATAATGAACATCTCATCATGCATCAGGTCGTTCATATGTACGACCTTTTCCAGCACCATAGAAACTGGATCCCATATCTATATAGTCGGGGTCTATGTTAAACCAGAGCTCTGTGATTAGCATCTTAAAAAAATACTGAGGAACCTCATCATTATTTGGGAACTTCCCATATGCTCATAGGAACCTCAAATAAACGTGTGGTGCAATCAATGGATCATTAAATCTTGCGATCTTTAGATGTTTTTTGTCTTTAGGCTGCAAGTCAAAACATGAAAATACCATTTCTTTTGTGAAAACTTTCTTTACTTCTTCAAACTTGTGGCGGCCCATCACTGAAAAATCACTTCCTACGCATCATATCATGAAAAATATGGGTTGATGCTCCAACCCCAAGATATGTCTTGATCAAACTATTTAGATTGTGCAAAACAATCTGGAGACATTGTTGAGTACCAAAAGAGATATTTGAATATTCAATTTCTGCCTTCAATCTCAAGGAATGCTCCTTCATCTCTGCCACAGTTAGCATAGTGATGTTGTCTTCCCAAGGAGTCTCCTCAAGAACATCTCTAGGATGACTGTAAAGAGTATCATATCTATAATTTTGAGCATATTGATGCACCTGACGACGTCTCCTTATCTTAGGAGGTGGATTAGGATCAGGAGTAGCAAACCTTGTAAGAATATGGGTGTGCAAGTATTAAAATATATATATCTAATTTTTCAATCAAATTATACACATTTAAATAAAATGTGTTCATTAGAAATACCCAATGCACCATCTTGTGCCCCATCATTATTGTCAGAATGTCTAGAAGCCCTTGGACAAAACCAAAAAATGGAAATGACATGCAAGTTAACAAGAAAAATCATCAAACAATATTTATAGTCAGAATGTACATGTAAACAACCTCTACTAAGCAATGGTGTATCTATGGGAATAAGAAACTAAGTGTGTCCTATGTGTTTGTCCATCGGCCCTTGTAGACCCCTCAGACATACGTTTGTCATGCTCAGAGCCACTACCTATGCATAATGTTCAGAGCCATCACCTGTGCATGTAACAAGATCTTAGAAAGACCAGGTAAAATAATATTTATGTTCATATAGAATTGAGTATGAATTAAATAACAATTGAATTTACTAGACGATGACCTCAGGGGTTGTGGCTGCACAGTAGCCAAGATTACTTCAGCCTAATGTTGTGAAGCAATACATGATAACAATATTCCACATGTTAAAAAACATGTCAAACAAGAATTCTAGTCAAATTGTACGTAAACAATCTCTACCTGGCAATGGAATTCTATGTGTTTGTCCACTAGCCCCTATAGACCCATCAAACATAAATCTGTTATGCGGAGAGCCACCACCTGTGCACAACAAGATATTATCAAGATGTGTACAAGAATATCTATGCTTATATAGACTTCAAAATGAAATGAATAACATTTGAATTTACCTGATGATGACCTCAGGTACTTTGCAAACATAGTAGCCAAAATTGCTTCAGGCTGAAGCTGTAAATCTATTCCTGATAAGAATTTTCCACATATTAAAAAACATGCCAAACAAGAATTCCATTCAAAATGTATGAAAAAAAATCTATCTGGAAATGACATCCTATGTGTTTGTCCACTAGTCCCTGTAGACCCCTCAGACAAACGTCTGTCATGGTGAGAGCCACTACCTAAGCAAAACAAGATCTTAGATTTAGATGTGTAAAAGAACATTTATTTATATATATACTTGACTATGAACTGAATAACAATTAAGTTTACCTCATGATGACCCGTGGGTCTGTTGCTGCATAGTAGCTAAGCTTGCTTCACCCTCAGGTTGTGAAGCTGTGCATGATAAGAATTTTGCACAGATTAAAAACATGCCAGATAAGAATTCTAGTCAAAATTTACATGTAAACAATTTCTCTACCTGGAAATGGCATATATGAAGAATAAGATGCCAAACGTGTCCTCTGTGTCTATCCACCAGCCCCTATAAACCCCTCAGATAGACGTCTATCATGTTGAGAGCGACCTCCTGAGCACAACAACTTCTTAGATTTAGATGTGTAAAAGAAGATTTATTTTTATATATACTTGACTATGAATTGAATAACAATGAAATTTACCAGATGATGACCTCCGGGTCTTCCACTGCATATTAGCCAAGCTTGCTTCACCCTCAAGCTATGAAGTTGTGCATGATAAGAATTTTGCACAGATTAAAAAAAAAGTCAAATTTAAATTTACCAAATTTAACATTGTGCACCTATGCATGATGAGAAATTCTCACATTAAAAGCATGCCAAAACATGTCAAAAAAGATAAATATATTTATGGATACAATGATTCCTTGAGTGATATATTTAATGGGGCAGCAATATACACATCTAATGGTAGACCTCACCAAATGAACATCATGACACAAAATTCAGTCCCCAAGGATGGTTATGCATGCAGAACTAGAGTGAAACACATCATGTGGTCTTCATTTGGAAGCCCTATCAAATTATGTTGTTGATTAAGAAACACATCTTACTTGCGATAAGAGAGGCTTTCTTGGATATCTCTTTTCCTTCTTTGCAAAAATGAGCACAAAAATAGACTGTGAAATCATTGGAAATTTTGCTAGATACATGCCCCTATTCTTCAAAATTATAGGACAAAAGTGGTGTCCCAAAAAGTTGTTACCCTCGCCACTGGAATTAAAATCCCACTTTATGACATGTTTCCTCTTAATGAGTTGAATGTTGATTAGCTATACATAATCTACTCATGAGTTGTTAACATGGCCTTGTGCCCTGAACAATCTAGGGTTTACCCTGAGTACCATCCTTGGAATGAGAGGAACTCCCAGGAGGTTCCCTCCGAAATATGTTCCCTGGAAAATAATTTTGACAAACATTTAGGGGACAAATTACCTAATATCACAAAAAATACCTAAATTCCTTTAAATATTAAATTAGATAAATTGGTCAAGTACAAAAAACATGAGCTTCAAGAGTATTTATTTCTACTTATCTTCCCACTATGGCTGACACCCAAGATTAATATTTTCTACTTGAGTTTGAAGAGTATTTTTTCCTACTCATCTTGCCACTATCTTTGAAATGTTCCTAAAAGTGACATGTATGCAAACCCTAAAACTGACATGCAAACACTAAAAGCTATATAAGACTTGGTTAGTTGAACTAAAAGGATATCGTTGTTATTATTCATCTTTTGTAAACACATTTTGGGAGCTCGGTGAGAAACTTAGGGTTAGGGAAGATTTCCTTGACCTAATTGAATTCAGTGGAAAAATCTATACAACCTAACCAATTGCTAGGGTGAATCATCCAGATTCACCATTATGTACTTCATTGATTGAATAAGAATTTTTGAATACAATGATTCCTCAAGTGACATGTTTAATGGGGAAAAAAGATACACATCTAATGGTTGACCTCGTCAAATGAACATCATGGCACAAAATTCAGTCCCCAAGGATGGTTATGCATGCGAAACTAGAGTGAAACACATCACGTGGTCTTCATTTGGAAGCCCTACAAAACTATGTTGTTGATTAAGAAACGCATCTTACTTGGGATAAGAGAGGATTTCTTGGAAATCTCTTCTCCTTCTTTGCAAATATGAGCACAAAACGAGACTGTGAAATCATTGGACATTTTGTTAGATACATGCCCCTATTCTTCAAAATTATAGGACAAAAATGGTGTCCCAAAAAGTTGTTACCCTCGCCACCGGAGTTCAAATCCCACTTTTTGGCATATTTCCGCTTAGTGAGTTGAATGTTGATTAGCTATACATAATCTATT
This sequence comes from Pseudotsuga menziesii, assembly GCA_001517045.1. NCBI lineage: Eukaryota > Viridiplantae > Streptophyta > Pinopsida > Pinales > Pinaceae > Pseudotsuga > Pseudotsuga menziesii. Next base: position 158,272 of record LPNX011105601.1, read on the forward strand.
CATGAGTTGTTAACATGGACTTCTTCGATGAACAATATAGGGTTTACCCTTAGTACCGTCCTTGGAATAAGAGGAACCTCCCAAGAGGTTCCCTCCCAAATATGTTACCTGGAAAAAAAAAATGAGAAACATTAGGGAAAAAATTAACTAAAATCACAAAAATACCTAAATTCCTTTAAATATTAAATTAGATAAATTGGTCAGCTACCAAAAACATGACCTTCAAGAGTATTTATTTCTACTCATCTTGCCACTGTGGCTTACACCCAAGATTACTATTTTATACTTGAGTTTAAAGAGTATTTTTTTCTACTCATCTTGCCACTATCTTTGAAATGTTCCTAAAAGTGACATGCATGCAAACCCTAAAAATGACATGCATGAAACCCTAAAAGTGACATGCATGCATATGCTAAAAGTGACATGCATTTAAACCCTAAAAGTAGCATGCCTGCAAACCCTAAAACTGACATGCAAACCCTAAAAGCTATATAAGAAGGTTAGTGGAAACAAAAGGTTATCATTGTTATTGTTCATCTTTTGGAAATACGTTTTGGGAGCTCGGTGAGCTACTTAGGGTTTATGGCAGATTACCTTGACCTAATTGGATTCAGTGGAAAAATATATACACCCTAACCAACTGCTAGGGTGAACCATCTAGATTCACCATTATGTACTTCATTGCATCAGAGATTCATTGTGTTTAGGGAATTCTTGGAGCTTCCTTAAAGTTTATAGTTGGGTGTATTCATTCATTAATCATGGAAACGATCCTATCATTGTTGAGAAAGGGGGGTCTCCACCAAGTTTTGGGAAACAATCTTCCTCTATACTGCTACTACTGAATTGTATACTGAAATTGTGGTTATCTCCATCCATTCCTCCTCAAAAGCACAGGGAAACAATTTTCTATGGGAAAGGGTTCATTCTATTGGCAACAAGTTACCAGTGAGCAGAGGATTATCACGAGGCAAATCAACCTATTTAATAAGCGTGATCTCCACAGGAAGGCAATAATGCAAAAAAGGCTCACTTAAATTTCCCTGGATAAGAGCGATGGAGTAATAAAGAGATCGTGCTCACATATTTAAGGGTTGCATACACTGAAGAGAGGCGTCATTAGTCTATCTAGATTCCCTTCCTCCAATATGGGCATAGCTCTCAATTAAACCCACTTCCATTGGAGCCTATTCATCATCTGTGTTTATACATCAAACTGCTATAGCCCTCAAAGATTGACTTTCCTTTATTATTTGAGATCTGCATGCACATAAGAAGGAAGGCATAAACACATGGAAGGTGCTCCTGGCTGAGTGTGGTACTCAAAAATTTCATTTCTTTGAAGCATATTCATAAATATGCATGTTTATATCAGGTTACTATAGCCATCAAGCAATCCACCCTTATCACTATTTGAGATGGTGTGAACCATCAATCTGTGAAATTAATTATTTTCATAGTTGAGATATTCTTAGGAATTCGTTATCTTCAGACTTTGGGCATCACCTTGATCACTAAAATCATTTGTACAATCATCTTCAATTCAACTCTGTTAAGGCTTAAAAGACTGCCATCTCAGTTATTGTTGTCCAAGGTACCTTTTAGATCAGATCTGATAATTTCATGAATCTACATTATTTCTATGCTACTGTTATTTATGGATATATATTGCAATTTTTATTAATCTCTGGGTTAAGTATGATATTGGATACAAATAAAGATCATTACTTAGTATAGATATCACCAAATCTAGTATGATAAGGAACCCTGAATTTTGTTGTGAAATTTCCTAATAATAAACCCTATTCAAACATTACACCCTCATTTACAAAAAAAAGAGAGGTTAAGGAATGTATTGATCAGAGAAGCGTCAAGAGTCACAATGTCATTTATCTATAATCTATACCAGATTTAGTTTGAGATATTACAGTCTTCCACCTACAATTGTTATTTTCAGTCTTACTGAGTAGTTCTAGTAAGCATATAATATTGGATATGGTCTGGATAAGACTCAAAAATATGGTGGACATGAAGGGACATACCTAGTACGGATCAGCCTAAAAAATATGGTGTACACGAAGGGACATACCTAGTCTGTATTAGGCTAAAAAACTATGCTTTGTATTTTTTATAAGAACTTAAATAGAATACTGATATATAACTAGGGTTCTTCTAGTAAAGATATTTAGACCACTGTACAATATGTTCATACATTATGGATATTACACAGCTAATACATTTACTGTAAGTATTATTAGTAAGCTATGTACTCATTACTTATCTTGATGCTTCTTCTTATTCCCATTAATTTATGGTGTTCATGTTCTCGTTATTGAAATAGCGTGTTTACAGTAGTTCTTACTCGTGCATATCTCTGACTCATGCTTATCTATGATGTTGTAGATAGTTAACCTCAAAGAAAAATTCCTCAATAAGAGTCACCATATTTACATATAACCTCCCAACATAGTTTTAATGATTTCATAGTTCAATGATCTATGAAGAATTTAAAATACCCACCTAACAAATAATGCTCAAACACATGGATAATGTATACCATGGCTAGGCCTTCCACTTTAGTACTGACATAGTTTAACTTGGATTGAGTCAACGTATTTCATTTAAAGTAAAATTTATGAAATAAGATTTATTCTCTAGGTTGTGCATGGATACCTCTCCAAATGATAATTGAAACATTGGCATGTACATGGAATTCAACCATCAGCTTAGGGAAAACTAAAATTTCCACAACAACCACTTACTTAAAGTTAGGAATCCAAATCGGAGGCACCAAAATATAATAGGATATATTTACCCCCCTAGTGACGTTCTATGGAAGAGCTTCATACTCACTAGACTTTAAATTATTGGGGGCGGGCCAACAGGATTCGACAACCTATACCTAAGATTTATATCTTCAACCTAGGACGATGGGATGGATAGAGTGGTGCTATTATCTTCACCTAGGAACACCTATGTAGAGAGGAGGGGACTATTAACAACCCACTATACCAGTAACCTTTATACAGGAATCCTATGCGCATGGAGGAAGAGAACAAGTTATTAAAATCTATGGTGAATGACCTGACCAACGTAAAACAAGAAATGGTTGCTCACTCCTTTGTAGGAAAGGAAAAAAATAAAACTCTTAGGAACCAGCCTTAGTTCATAAGACCTCCTCATAAGGAATTACTCATCATAAATAAAGTATTCTTCGATCAAATAAAGTCAATTCCTCTCCTTCTCAGTCGAGCCTGCATGCACAAACTCGGTTGAAAGTGGATAGTTTTGAGGGGTAGAATTTATGGTGAAAGGGGGTAAGGTACCTCTGCAAATATATTTGTTTCCTACCAGCTATGCCCGACATACCGAGCCCATATTTTCATTGTATCATCTACTACATAGCCACAAGCTTCCCCAACATAGATTCCTTAACAATAATAACCACCCATCTAGATATTACAGTGTAACCACCAAACCTAATAGCCTTAGACATCACCAATACCCATTGTCTATCCTCCCATTGCTACTACATGACCTATAGACACTTTCACTCCTCCATAGTAGGATCAACCTAGATGTGCTTAAAACCATCCTAGACCTGAGCCTAATAACTTATATGAACACCACTAGGTTTATGACCACAACATAGAGTAGCGTATGGCTTATCATAGGGATTGGTGTGAGAAACAACGATGATAAGAAAATAACAAGGGTCCTCTCCATCCTAAGAATGTTGGCCTAATCATATATAAAATTTATTTACTCAGCATAGCTAGTCATTTCTTGCTAGTTCATTAGCCATGTTGTTATCTGGCTAGTCCCCTTCCTTTTTAACCTTCTTATTTACATCTATGGCACCTACTACATCTATTCAAAGCACTCCTATCCAAAAGGCACATTTAATCATAGGGTTCATTGAGGAGATAACCTTGGATGACGTACATATCACTACTCAGCCCTCTCAACTGAATGATTGCTTGATCATGGTTTATTTATTTAAGGTACTTACATGTTTTTTATCAAATGCCCAATCAATTCCTAGTAGGGCCCAAGAGCTCTCATTTTTTTTCAGTAACATGTATTAATCGATATGCTCGGACGAAAAGGTTTACAACTCTCCACCGGAAAATTATCTAACTATGGGACAAATCTTAGATGAGAGAATGTTAACTGTGGTTAATTTCTCATCTGAGAAATATTACAACTCTCGTCCGAAAAAATTTGTTGACTTTTTTCTCAGCCGAGAAATTGGAAATTATACAAAAAAAAGGATTTGTCACAGAATTGTTTCCCAACTTCGTGTTTTCACCCCGAAGCGTAGCCATTGGAACCAGACTCAAGAAAACTCAACCATCAACAAGTGACAGCTCAGTCATAACCACGAATCCAAGAGGTGACAAGTGAATACTTGTGAAACAGGATTACCGTAAGGGTATGGCTTTGCTTACAGCCTTTCCCTCGAGCGACGAACAACGTTTTCCCTTGCCACCCCTGTAAACTGCAAGCATAGAGAAAAGGCCATGATGAGAAGTATGATATGTTAAACAAGCTAAAATAAGAAAATGATGCTATGAAACCAAACCATTATCATATCTGTCTACTAATCCATCAAATTCATTTCCTTCGTACTGAATCGAAGTAGAGAGCAAGAAGAAATGCTGCAAAATGGCCAGACTAACACTTGGTCCAAGCCTTAAGCATGGTTTTATCTCTTCCCAAGGAACATTTAAAGCGCCACCTTGGCCACCATTAATGCACACCAGATCCATAGTCATATAGTCTATGGAATATATGGTAAACTTGCCACACAAATCAACACAAGGATTACACTGTCATGTGCATCGAATACCTTATCCCTTAAGGATTAGTACTATGTGAATTGAATACTTTAGGCTTTAATCCCTAAGACCATGGCATAGGAATTATGCCATGGAGTATTTTTTTTAATTCCAAAGTATTTACACAAGTACTACCAAATTTAGAATAGACATATAATAAAAATATGTTAGGACATGAACATTTCATAAAAACAATTACACTGTAGTAAATATGTAGCACATAAGTAATTAATCTATGTCATGTAGATAATAAGTGATGTAGGCCCTCGTCACTATAATAATTTTGTAATAATAACAAATGTAAGCAGTATAATATAGCGAGGATAGATCTACAAAGATGTGAGCTAGTAACTCAAATGGATGTCTTTCCTATTCAACTTGTTAGAAACAGTTTTCCAACACTAGGTGACCCTGTACATAAAAAGGAAGAAGTTTATTAGTTCAAAAGAACTAAGTAATCCCGCTAGGACAAGTAGAAACTATTACCTCTCCGCTAGTTAAATGGGAACCTAGTCCTGCCACTCCACCCCTTTATCCATTAACAAAGTTAAGTCAGAATCAAGTATACGACAGTAAAAACATGTGAAAATCATTGAAGTACATAATCAAAGTATCTAACATACACAGCATTGCGTAACCATAATAATAGTATCATTATAAACATTATGACATGATAAGTAAACACAGAAATAATCACATTTGAAAGTGAGGAAGCAGTACATAAGAACAACTTATGACAAAACAACAGTATAAATAGAGTACGACACATTCTGCAAGTCCAATAATGTTCCAACATAGGCAGTGTTGAATATCCTACTAAAAAAAATATTTTCAATTTTTGGGGACATTACAGGGGCGTAACCATCATAGATAGAGCATGTAGTATCCCATCATGGGATAGAGTGCATACTCAACTGAGATGAGGATTTTCTTTGGAGGGATACTGACCAACTATTGGAAAGCATACAATTTTTCTTCCAAGGAAAAAATTTACTTTTTTATTCAAGGAGAATGAAAAATAGAATACTCATGTGCTTTAAGCAATATTAAAAAAATGTCTAAATGTATTCAGGCCAATAATCCTACAGTTGTTAATTGTTCTAAAAATAGGGCTACTTGCATATAGTCTGAAATGTAACATTTAAAAAATTGGAATGTTCATGTACTAAAAGTGAGGTGACTAATCATGGAATCTTAGTGATATCATTATCACGAGTACTTATAAGAATGTCATCTTAGTGATATCAATATGTAGAGAAATAAATTTGATAGAATTATAAGCATTAAACAATAGTGATATCATTATCTTGAAGAATATCAATAATTCCCAAGTATAACACTACAACACATGGTCTTGTAACAAGAGATAGATATCGAGTGGTTCCATAGAAAACGCTTCAATCAATTTATCTCAAATTACAAACTACATTTATGACAAATTTTGTAGGTGTGCCTTTTTTAGATTATTTTGTTTCCTCACCAAAAATATTAAGGAACATCTTTATGGATCTCAAGGTATACAATAAAATCATTTGATAAGATTTTGTAACTTGAGTTGTTGAGGTTTCCAACTACGAATAATATAAATTTGTTATCTTTCCTACAATGAGACATGGAAACCTATCCCTATTTGCTTCCCTACAAAAAATATATCCTAATGATGTTAACCCTTCTTCGATTAACCAATAGAGACTTTAATAGAAATCCACAGCATCAATTAATCTCCCACATGTGCATGTCAAGAAATGTTGGTACTAATCCTACAAAGGATAAAAAAGGGTTTCCAAAACATAAGACAATCCTATTGAATCTATATCTATAAAGAACCTCATATGATAATCCAAGGCTCTATGTTTCCATTGATATAAAAATTCCCTTATATAAGTAACATTGAGCTATATCAATCATAAAGGTAAGAGTAAACACAAACTAGCAAAAATCCAAAGGTTAACTTACCTTAGAACATATGTATTTAGCCACCATTCAACAACAAGGACGATTCAGTATTGTTGTTACTATAACATATATTGTTGGGAGAGGTTTTAAGGATTGATCATGGATTATGAGGTTGTTGTTAACATCATATGGAAACCTTTTCTCTCGCTACCACAATATTGTCTCATTTACGCTAAGCTAGCTTCAAAACAATCCAAAATGCATTGGAAAGTACGTTAATACTATTGTTATACATTTAGGGATGAATCTTACATCAGAAGAGTTATCAAACCATCTATTGATATTTTTTGAATATTCCCTCACAATGTATGAATACAACTAGTTTCAAAAACTAATACAAAGGTCTTTAGCTGTCAGCACACATACCTACAAGAATGAATTTTTCCATAACATATGTTTTCAATTGAAAGTATACCTCAAAACCTTCCTGGGAGCTCGAAGAGGGAACTCAAAACAATTGTTTATTCCATATTTATAAATGTATGGTCCAAAGTTATTAAATGCACTCTATTAGATTGAACGATTTATAGATTGTAATGTACTTCTATTCTCCTTCACTACATATTCCAAAAAATTTCGAAAGAGTGCCTCCTAATTCTACCATAGCTTCCTTGAATTTTGAGCCAAAAGGTTTGATAGTATAATTTCTGATTACAACAGTCAAGTCAAATCAAAGAGGATTACCTTGTCATTTTCCATCAATTTCATATAGGCACAAATAATATTAAAGAACTTTGCAACTATTACGCAACCAATGAAGCCAACAGTAAGCCTATATGCTTCTACAAAAAAATCTTTTGTTGTCAGGTTCTTATGGGGTAGAATAGTCAACTTCTTAAGTAGTTTATCTAGATTTTCCATGAATATGAACTCCTTTTTTTTGTTGGTTCTTGTGGGGAAAGAATAGGAAATATTTTAATCCTTCTCATTCTGATATATTTATGAGGTGTCAGAATGGAATTTAATTATGTTAGTAAAGTAATATCATGAAAATATAGTTAATATTAAAAATGGATCCCTAGATATCTTGAGGAACATTGATACCAAATGAAATTTGAATGGTATATATTATGGTGAAAATTATCATCAATTGCAACAGTTGAAAAGACCTTATTTACATCAATTCTGTTTGGAAACATGCTTTGGTAATATTCTAAGACTACAACAACAAGTGCATTGTAGAATGTTGCTGTATATTTCTTAAACTAGGATTTACAAAAGGAAGGTATGATATCACCCATCATAGGAACATGACCCCTTTCAAAAAGAAAAAATCCAACTTCAAGAAGCCAAGAAGATTGAAGAGGACCTAGAATTACAGCTCAAGAAGAAAGGACAAGACTCTGAAAGGATTTAAACCTAAATTATTTAGTTTAAGAAGAAAATCGATGAAAAATATATTTAAACAAATTTTTTAAATAGCTTAAATACCCTAAATGACATCATAAGTAACAAAATACCATCAAGTGACAAAAATGGATTAGGATATAAGAAAAAGAGTTATGTTGTTGCACTTATGAATCCAATTGAAATGAATGATAGTGAAAATTTTTATCGCTCCTCTCATAATAGAGATAGAAATAATATGATTCCTAGGAGACCAATGACAAGTAGGTAGTAAGAATTCGTTTTTGGTTATTGCTACTCTTGTAATAACTTTGGGCATAAATCCCTAAATTGCAAAGCATATGAAAAATTGCATGTCCATAAGAAGAATACATCTAGTAACAAACCAAAAAAAATAAACCATAACTCTTTTGCACATGTACAAAGATATGATATAGAGTGTTACAAATGAAATAACTATGGAAATATATCTAGAGAATGTAAACTAATGAATCCTACAAAGAAGGATGATGTAAGAGAGTTTCAAGACAAGAAATGGAGAAAGGACTAGAAGAAAAAGAAAGAGGCGGAGAAATTTATGATATCTTTATGTGTGACTGAAAAGAAAAATCTATGGAATATTGATAGTGGGTGTTCAAAACATATGAAAGAAGATCCAAACAAGTTCATAATCCTAAGTAATGATAATAAGGAAAAAGTTCACTTTTGGAGATAATATGTCTTCCAAGATAATTGTAAAAGGCACAACTACTATCAATAACAAAATCAAAGGTGAAAATGTGTTTCTAGTAGAAGACCTAAATCCTAATCTCCTCAGTGTATGTCAAACATGTGATCAAGGGAACCGATACACATTTGATTATGAGAAACATGAAATCAGGAAAAAGGACTCACAAAAACATGTTGGGACTGTTGTAAGGAATTCAAGGAATTTATACCTCCTAGAAAATAAATAACAGTGATACATGAGTATGATTGATGAAATTTAGCTATGGCATAGAAGGATAGGACTACTAAACTATGAAAATGTTATAAAAGTAACTAAGAAGGAATCTATGAGATACTTGAAAAAAATCTTGAAGACTCTAAGTCCATTTTGTAAACATTGTCAACAGGGGAAGCAAACTAAATCCAACTTCAAAGCAAAAGAACATACAGCCTCAGAGCCTTTGGAAATAGTTCAGATTGATCTTTGTGGACCAACAAGAACTAAAATATTGCAAGGAGAGTAGTATTTCCTGTTATTCAATCATTATTATACAAGGATGACTTGGGTTACATTTCTCAAATAAAAATTAGAATCTCTTGAGAAATTTAAAAATTTAGAGGCAATGGTTGAGATCAATGAGAAAAATTTGAAAATCAAATGTCTAAGATCAAATAATGGATGAAACTTCACCTCCAACAAATTCAATTATTTCTATGAAACTCATGGAGTTAAAAGATAGTTTTCAGCTACAAGGACTCCCCAAGATAATTGCATTGTGGAAAGAAAAAAACATGACATTCCAAGAAGCTTCCAGAATTATGCTCAACGAAGCAAAATTTACATATGCATATTAGATGGAAGAAGTATATATAGTTGTTTATATACTTAATAGAGGAAACATAAAAGTAAATGATGGCATGACCCCTTATGAACTATGGTATGGAAGACCTTCCTCAGTCAAATATTCCATAGTGTTTGGTAGCAAGTGCTAGACAAAAAGAAATGAAGTTGATATTGGTAAGTTCGATTCTAGAACCGATGAACAAATATTTTTACTATATTCATCCACCAATAAAGCATATAGATGTTACAATCAAAGGCTATAAAAATTCATAGAAAGTGCAGATGTAAGAGTAGATGAAATTAAACCATGAAGAGTAAGAAGCCAAGAAGAAGGTGTAAGAACAAATGATGAAGAATAAGTCTCACAAAAGAATGAAGGTGTTCATGAAGAAGAAGAAGAAGAAGAGGAATAAAAATCACAATAAAATGAAGATGAAGACTCTGCAAGACCAAATACAAAAGCTCCATCTAAAAGAATACAAAAGAATCATCCTGAAACATAAATCATAGGTGACAAAAGTGTTGGAGTGGGTACAAGAACGAAATTGTTTAATGAACAAGCCTTACTTTCAGTAGTGGAACCTAAGAACTTTACAGAAGCCAGAAAAGATGGTTATTGGATCAAATCCATGAATGAAGAATTGGATCATATTGAGAAGAACCAAACTTGGGAACTTGTCCCCATACCTAAAGTCAACAATATTGTAGGGAGAAAATGGGTATTCAAGAACAAGTTCAATGAAGATGGTCAAGTGATAAGAAACAAAGAAAGACTAGTGTGTAAGGGATATGCTCAAGTAGAAGGTATTGACTTTGAAGAAGCTTATCCACCCTATAGAAAGACTTGAAGCAATGAGATTTTTTCTAGCACTTTCATGTTATACAAACTTCAAACTATATCAAATGGATGTGAAGTATGCATTTTTGAATGAAAATCTAGAAGATGAAGTTTACATTGAATAACATGAAGGTTTCCTCTTATTATAAAACATAGAATATGTTTCCAAACTAAAAAATGAACTATATGGTCTCAAATAACCTCCAAGGGCATGGTTTTAAAGGATAGACAACTACTTAAAGAAACAAGGATTTAAAAATGGGCCACTGAAAGTAATATCTACTTAATGGTCGAAGATAACAATATGATCATTGTTATTTTTTATGTCGATGATATTGTATTTGGAAACAATCTACAGATAAAAAGTATAAGCTTTTCTTCTGAAATGAAGAAAGAATTTGAAATGTCAATGTTGGGAGAATTAACATTCCTTTTTAGATTACAAGTTTCTCAATCAGACAAAGGAATCTTGATTTCTCAAACCAATTACATTAAAGACATGCATAAGACATTTAAAATAGAAGAATCCAAGCATGTTCGTCACCCCTAAGATTATTGGTTGTTGTGGAAATTGAACCCAATGATAGAACAATTTTACTCACAACAATTATCAATTGATCATGCAAAATCACTCACAAAAGAGACTGAATATGGAGATGAACACTAAACTGTATTGAATAAGTGTACAATAGACAACCCTATAATAACATAGGCTGCTGCATTAAATAATTACATCAGGGATTCTAATGCATGAGGAGGAAATTCGAATCTAGTCAAAAGCAGGCTTACTAAAAATAAGCAAATCCCCCATAGGTGCATAAAGTATATTCCAAATCAGTCATGGAGCTCACAAATTGGAAAAATCACTTAGGAAAGATAAAGAGTGATGGAATGACAACTCATACATGCTTTTTGTGGGACAAAAGAGTGTAGGATGTGTAGGACAAAAAACTAGTCAACCTCCCCTAGTCAAGCTTTTCCATTTGCCTTAAAACACTGAAAAAGTAGGCAATAAAGTATAAAAAGAAGAAGGGCGCTTAGGAGGCCAGAAATAAAGTAGATTTGATTCCTTGAGGTTTCCCAAGTGCTACATGAGTCAAATAAGGCAAGTTTGACCACTATGGATAGGTAAATGACAACTTGCATAAGGTGGGATACATGAACTAGGCAAATAAGACAAAAATAGTTAATTTAATGTTTAAGGTAGGTAACTATGGGTTGATTATTCTAAGACCCCCCCTTAATCCTGACTTATGAGTAATATATCAGAAAATTATAGGGCCTAGCAACAAGGCTTAGTCACCCTTTACATACTGCATGTCCATACAACCAAGGAAAGAGGCAAAAACCACATGGGAAAATCCTCCCTTAAACATGGACTGTAAAACAAAATTTGAAAATCTTGTATTCACTCATGCTTCACAGCATGATCAGCAATCCCCATACGTGATTCAAGATTGCTGATGGTATTGTCACAAAATTATTTGGTGAAGATATCAGCTACTTGTTCTGAAGATGAACAGAAGAGTTGGTGAATGGTGCCATCATGCACAAGCTCTCTGATGTAGTGCATATGGATCTCAATGTGTTTGGTTCTCTGCTTCTGAACTGGATCTTTGTAGATTCGAATGGT
>LPNX011105601.1:170469-229566 GCA_001517045.1 Pseudotsuga menziesii
AATTCGAAACCACACTCTCCAAGTAAACCCTGCAACCATAAACATTGAGTTGTTGCATTAACAACTCCTCTGTACTCTACTTTTGTAGACGAGAGTGCAATGGCACTGTGTTTCTTTCTTGACCAGCTGATGGGCCCTTCTAAAAGCATGAACACATATCCTGATGTGGACTTTCTGTCTGTGCTATCACCTTCCCAATCACTATCAGTAAATCCAATCAAATGAAGATCAGATTTTGCTTTATAGAAGATCCCATGTGTCCTTGTTCCCTGAACAAAGTTAAGGATCCTTTTGGCTGCTTTCCAATGGATCTCATGAGGCTGATCCATGTATCTATAAGCCACACTTACTGCATAAGAAAGATAAGGTCTAGTATGTGTAATATACAACAAACATCCAATCAATTGCCTATACAGTGTATTGTTTACCATAGGTGAAGAATCAACTTCTTCCAGCTTCACTCCTGAAAGGAAAGGAGTCCTGCTTGGTTTGCAATCCTTCATTTTGAATTTGTTCAGTAAGTCCAAGGCATATTTGGACTGGTGCACCTTGATTCCAGCTTTGGTTTGTGCAATCTCAAGCCGCAAGAATTGGCTTAAGAGCCCCAAATCTGTCATGGAGAAGGCTTGGTTCATTGCACCCTTCAACGAAGAAATCTCATCCTTTGAGCTTCCTGTAATGAGGAGGTCATCAAAATATAACACAATGATCATTAATGAACCATTAATTAAATTCAAATAGACATTTGGATCTTATTTTCACCGAACAAAATTCAATGATAGCAAGAGGCTATCAATCTTGGCATACCAAGCCCTGGGGGCTTGCTTTAGCCCATACAATGACTTTCTCAACCTGCATACAAGAGAAGGGTTAGTATCAAATCCTTGAGGCTGCTGCATATATATCTCTTCAGTGAGATCTCCATTCAGGAAGGCACACTTTACATCCATGTGATGTACCTCCCATTGCTTTGAGGCTGCAATGGCTAAGGCTATCCTGATGGAGTCCATCTTTGCCACTGGTGCAAAGGTCTCATTGTAATCTATGCCATGAACCTGTGAGTAGCCCTTGTCTACCAATCTGGACTTTTACTTTAGAGGTGAACCATCAGCAGCAAATTTGGTCTTGTAGACCCACTTACACTGAACTAACTTCCTCCCTGGAAGAAGATCCACTAGCTCCCATGTGTTGCTCTTCTGGAGTGAGCTGAACTCTTCCTTCATGGCTGTTTTCCATATTGGATATCCTGCTACTTCTTCATATGTTTGAGGATATGATTCCACCATCAAATAGCATTTCTCAGCAAACATAGGATCCTTCATGCACAGACCACTCTCAAATTGAGATCTAGTCCTCCTTGGGTCATTGGGATCCCCAGCTAGCTCTCCTGCTGTATGTAGTGTCTTGGCTGCCCATTTTGGCCTAGTAGGGCTGTTAGGGTCTGAAATAAAATCATAATTATTAGACATATCAGAATCAGAATGTTCAACAAACTCTTCAGTTACTTTCAGAGGTTCAGGTGGTGAAGAGGTTTCTCCAACTTCCACTGCTGCAAGGGGTTCTTCTTGAAACTGAACACACCTTTCAATGAAGGATTTGTTTGTGCTCAAATTTATCAGCTTGTACCCTTTTGAATCTTCAAAGTACCCAACAAACAGGCACTCTTTGCTTTGGGGCTGCAAAGCCTTTCTCTTTTCTGTTGGAATTCTAGCCCAAGCCCTTGAGCCAAAAATCCTGAAATGGGTCACATCTGGCTTGTGCCCACTCCATGCTTCGAAAGGAGTCATACCATCAAGTTGTTTATGAGGCACCCTATTGTGGATATAGGCTGCATAGTTGATAGCTTCGGCCCAGTACTTTGGTGGCAAATTTTTGGCCTCCATCATGCATGTTGCCATCTCCTTCAGTGATCTGTTCTTCCTCTCAGTAACATCATTTTGCTGTGGTGTGTAAGGGATAGAATGCTACATCTGAATACCTGCATCTGCACAATAATTAATAAAATAAGACTTGAAATACTCACCACCATTGTCAGATCTGAGGACCTTGAGTTTCCTCCCAGACTGGTTTTCAACCAAAGCCTTAAAGACTTTGAAGAGGCCAAAAACTTTAGACGTGTGTTTCAGGAAGTAAACCCAGCAATACCTGGAAAAGTCATCTATGAAAGTCAATGCATATTTGGTCTGACTCATGAACATATGAGGGAATTGGCCAGCAACATCACTATGGATCAGCTCGAGGGGTGCAGAGGTTCTCTCATGACTAGCTCTCTCAAATTTATGCTCTGGGTGTTTTCCTAGGATACAACCTTGGTAGAATCCTTTGGAAAATTTTATCTTGGGAAACCCTATGACCATCTCTTTTTCACTAAGATTAGAAAGATACTTGTAATTTAGGTGGCCAAATATTTCATGCCAAAGCTTGCTTGCCTCATTAGCATGAATTAGAAGAGCAGAGGGGTTTGAGTAGGGTAGGAAGTGTGAGAACATGTATACCTTTTGAGCATGATTTGCAACTCCTTTTGCAATGAATTTACCACTTGAGATCTCTGTGATCTCAACTTCATCAGGGGAGAATATGACCTTCTTTGGAGACCCAGTGTGAGTCATCTGGTACATTGATAGGAGGTTGGAGTCAAGACCAGGCACATACAACACATTGCTGAACTGACCATGATCAAGATCAATTCTCCCTTTGCCCAAACTTTCAGTGAGAGAGTCATCTCCCAGTACTATAGGTGGTCCTTTTGACATGTCAAGTGAGGAGAATGACTCCTTGGTTGAAACCATGTGTCTTGAAGCTCCAGAATCAATGATAAAACTGGGTGAGCTTGATGTGCCAACAACCAATGCATGAACTCTCTCTCTCTGTCATCTGAAATTGATCCTCCTTCTCTCTTCTTTGAGCTTTCTAGAAGGGAGATGCCATTCTTCTCCAGGAGTTGGGTCAGCATGTCTATTTGCTTCTTCATACAAGAGCTTTCAGTGTGATTGCCCTTATTGCAGTATGCACACTTGTTCATTTCTCCTTTGTTTTTCTTCTTCTAGTAGTTCTTCTTGGAACCTTGTGGCTCCTCTGGAGACTTGTTCTTGTCTCTCTTTTGCTCAGGTGGATTTTTAGCTTTCTTTTTTCTTTTTGAATCCACCTTCGAATATCCATCAACCAGAACTTGGTATTTGGATGGTTTGATGGTGCCCATCATCACTAGCTTGTCTTGTTCTTGTGTGAGAGATTCCATGAAATATGCAAGACTAGGCATCTTCCAGGTTCGAGATGTCAACTTTGTGGCATAGAAGGTCAAAAACAAACATTGAATAGTTAGGGACAAGCTTCGACAGAATGGCCAAGACCGGATGATCATCCTTATTTTCGATCCCACATTGTTTTGTGCTACAAAACAGGTGCTTTGAACTTGGAGAAATAGAGTTGCAGTGATTCAAAGCTATTGGGACTCAGGGAGACTAGTTCATTTTCAATTTGATGTCCCCTCATCTCATCTATATTTCCAAAAATATCGGTAATCTTCTCCCATACTTCATTTGGTGATGTCAATCCATCAATATGGAAAAGGAGGTATCTGGAAATACTCAGACACAGGAGACCATAGGCCTCATCCCTCCTATTGTGCAATTTAATCTTCTCTGCAGCTGCATTGGGCTCTGCTTCTGTTTCCATAGTCACCCTGTAGAGGCCTTTAACTCTCAACAGTATCTCCATCTCTACTTTCCATTCAAAGAAATTGAAGGGAGTCAAGATGATCTTCTGAGATTGATCCATAGCTTAGAAATTGTCTTGGTTGTCAGTAGAAGGCTCCTAGTCACTGATGTCAAACCTGCAAAACAATTTTGAAGGAGAGAAATCAATCTACAATGGCTCTGATACCATGTGTAAATTGAACCCAGTGATAGAACAATTTTACTCACAACAATTATCAATTGATCATGCAAAATCACTCACAAAAGAGACTGAATATGGAGCTGAACACTAAACTGTATTGAATAAGTGTAAAATATCCAACCCTATAATAAAATAGGCTAATGCATTAAATAATTACATCAGGGATTCAAATGCATGAGGAGGAAATTTGAATCTAGTCAAAAGCAGGCTTACTAAAAATAAGCAAATCCCCCATAGGTGCATAAAGTAGATTCCAAATCAGTCATGGAGCTCACGAATTGGAAAAATCACTTAGGCAAGATAAAGAGTGATGGAATGACAACTCATACATGATTTTCATAGGAGAAAAGAGTGGACGATGTGTAGGACAAAAAACTAGTCAACCTCCCCTAGTCAAGCTTTTCCATTTGCCTTAAAACACTGAAAAAGCAGGCAATAAAGCAGAAAAAACAGAAGGGCACTTAGGAGGCCAGGAATAAAGTAGATTTGATTCCTTGAGGTTTCCCAAGTGCTACATGACTCAAATAAGGTGATTTTGACCACTATGGATAGGTAAATGACAACTTGCATAAGGTGGGACACATGAACTAGGAAAATAAGACAAAAATAGTTAATCTAATGTATAAGGTAGGTAACTATGGGTTGATTATTCTAATAGTTGTAAGTTAATAAAGGATGATGAGTCTCTGGAAGTGGATCATACCATATACAGATCTATGATAGGTATCCTTCTATATGTGACAACTACAAGACCATATGTAATGCAAGTTGTATGATTGGTTTATAGATTCCAATCGACTCCCAAAGAAATGCATGTGACAATAGTAAAAATAATATTCATATATTGAATGGTTCTAAGGAGTATGGTTTATGGTACCCAAAAGGCCAATACTTTACTCTAAGAGAATTCACTGATCTAGTCTAGGAAAGAAATGTTGATGACTGAAAGAGTACCAGTGGAGATGCATTCTACTTGGGATATTGTTTGGTATCATGGGTCAGTAAGAAACAACCCTCCATTGCACAATATACAGCATAAGTGGAGTATATTGCAGTTACATCATATTGTACTCAAGTAATTTTGATGAAGCAGACATTGGAATAGTTACTTGTGAATTACAAGCATTCAATAGTGATAAATTGTGATAATACAAGTGCATAAACATATCAAAAAATCATGTTATGCACTCCAAGACAAAGCACATACAAATAAAATATAACTCTATAAGAGATCAAGTGTCACAAAATGTAATAAAAATAGAGTATGTTGATACAAAATAACAAGTTGCAGACGTTTTCACTAAGCCACTACCCAAAGAAGCATTTGAGGATCTTATACATAAGTTGGGATTAATCTCCTTACAGTAAAAAGGAGAAAAGGGATTATGTCAGGGGGATACATGTTCACAGGGGGAGCTGTCAAAAGGATGCCTTTGTAATTAATGTCAAAGAGGGAGAAAATTGAAGAATTGTTTCCATTAATTCCAAAGGGGGAGAATGTTGAGTATGGTTGTCATTGATGTCAAAGGAGTTCATTAATGACAAATAAATTAACAAAGGAAGTGATGAAATGGTCAGTATGAGGATGTGGAATGTATGATTATTTTGCAAATACATATGATTATTTTCTAGTGCTATCATGAAGTCACTGTTACAATCTAATATCATTCTATGAAAGTATGGAAATTTGGTGAAACTATGAAATTGACTAAGTATTTGAAAACTAGTTCAAGTTTCCTAAGGAAAATTCCCGCCATATTTCATACGTTAATGATAAATATTATAAGATAGTTTTATGATGTACCTTGTTGACCTGTCTACCATACCATGGTATCAGTTTGTCTAAATATTGCATGAAGACAAAATTACAGGTCTTCCAAAATTAGGGTTTAGGTTGTTTTACTGTTTTATTGTCTGGAAAATCGGTCCAAGTTGCTCCAGAAAAATTCCTACCATTTCTTGTACATGATGGGATAATTTAATTTGAAGACATAAGGATCTATATGGTTTGGTTGTGAATCTAACCATATAATTATTTTTTCCAGAAATTCTTTGAAGGTGAAGTTATTATCCTACCAAAAGTACCTTTCGACTTGATTTACACAGGTCCAGTTCTGGTAAATATGCCTAAGTGGCCTATGGAAAATTCCCGCCATTTCTTGGATGTGATGGATTAATTTAGTTTGAGGAAATAGGGATATAGAATGTTTGGTTGTTCCTCTAACCATATAATTATTTTTCCAAAAAATCTCCAAAGATGAAGTTATCAATCTTCCAAGTAAGTGAAAAATTATGTTTGCACAGTGTATGTGTTAAAGACAAGAAGTTAAGAAGGAATTTGTAAATGCATGCGAGTTGTTCTCATTGTGCAAATAAATTTATCAAATGGCATGGGTATTTTATTTGGTGACATTTCTATCCATTCATGGTCTTAGTTTTTCCTCTATTAGTCACACAGGTGAAAAATGAATCTGCCAAGTTAGAGAAAAAATATGTTTTTCGTAAAAAGAGATATGCCCACACAGTGAAAATTTGTCCAAGTGTTAAAACACAGAAGGTTAACAGTCCATTTGGAAATGCATGCAAAAGTTTGTCCTTGGACCAATATATTCATCTAATGGAATAATTCCATTCCTTGGTGATCTGTATATATATCCATGGTCTTATTTTCCCCTCTAGTGATCACATGTGAAAAGAAGAAGTTTTTCAAGATGAGAAAATTTTTGTTGTCATGTCTAATTATTAAACACGGGAAGTCTGAAAGGTTATTTCGAAATTCATGGCAGAGGATCTCTTTTTCGCAATAAATTCATCCAATGGTATGAATATATTCTTTGGTGATTTGTCCAACTGGTCATAGGTTCAGTTTCCTTATTGATGGTCACACGTGTGAATACCAAACATTCCAAGTCAATAAAAAATATGTATGTTTTATAATAATAAATAATGTTTTATATTTACATGGTGAAGAATTCCCTCACAAGTGACCTAGGTATGCCCACACAAGAAAGCAATGAAGTCCTTTCCTACTTTGATGGAGGAAGTGTTGATGTAGATAATAAGCACAATGAACGATGACATGAAAGCTACAGGCATTAAAGAAACTATTTCTAAAAATAAACATGGAAGCTACAAGAATTGAAGAAGGCTCATGTATGCAATAATGTGAAAAGGATTTCTACATGAACGTTATTTATTGAAGAATGTCAAATTTGTTAAATATGGAAAAAATGTTTATTGTTAACAAGGATAAGCTGACAATATAAACAAAGATGTAAACAAACTATTAAAAATGATAGAACATAGTATGCTAAAAAAAGATATAATATTTTGTGAAAGGATATGATGTTTTGAACATTAAAAGGCATGATTATAACAAACTGAAATATATTAAACATATATATACTAAACAGAGTTAGACATGTTAACTAAAGAATTATTAATTAATTAAATAGAGACATAATATTTGTGAAATAACACATTTGTTGAAGGACACAAGTATTGAAATGTCATGACTGTGAAAAAGAACAAAGTTCCAGAATGAAGAGGTGTGTTTGTTGAAAAGGTGTTATGGTGTAAAGACATGATTCTAGAATGAAGAGACATGAGTATGAAGAAGAATGAATGGTATTAACAATATTTATAAACATAATTTAGAGAGGAAGAAGGTGTCTCTGTAGTCACCATATCAATGTAGCAGCAAGAGAAGATCAAGACCAAGTAAAGAAGAATAACTAGTGACATCGTTTTAAGAATATATGTAAGATTTATAAAATCAATATGAGGGTGGTAGGGTGGTGCTAGGGTAGGCAGCAAGCCTGCAGGAGGTTAAAGTCTCCTTCTAGTAGTGGCCATAAAATATGGTTTTGGTGCATCCTTGTATGTTGTAGCATGCATAAAACATGGGTGTTTCAGTATCCTTGTATGTTGTAGCATGAAAAATATGGGGTGTTGGTGCATCCTTTCTGTAGAAGCAAATAAATAATTTTGTAAAATTCATCTTAATAATGAGTCTGAGTTTGTGTTTTTCTCTTTGAGGTTTCCATGATACAATTGTGTTCCCTAACTTGTTTGATTCATTGTTTATCTTGTATTAGTTTTTTTAATAAAGTGAAAAGAAGGAAATTTTGATTCACCCTTCTCCCCCTTCCCCCCTTGCCCCTCAGTTTTGTTGGATAATCCAACATTAGGTTCTTTTAGGATTTGATCCCTAGGTGGGAGAATCAAATAATTTTTTAGAACACCTTGTATAGATTTCAAGAAATCAAGGAGTTATACTCTATCTCAAGTTGGGGCTCCTTGTGATAGTGGAAAATCATGGTTGAAAGATGTTGATTTAGGCTTGCTGGGAAACTTAATAGAGGAATGAAATTCCTTCACTTAAGGTTTGATTCATTGTGGGTTTTTTATCCAATGATGAGGATTCTATGTTGTTGAGATGGAACTCAAGTGATGGTTAGGTAACTTAGCTTATGAATCAATTATTTCATCAACTTCATATTTATATATTAGATGGTGGTCTTCTATTTTTTGGAGATGTAATTTCCATCTTAAACATAAACATTTTATTTCGTTATCTTTAGCAAATAAAGTTTTAACTTGGGATAACCTTTTGAGGGGAGGTCAAGGTCCAAATGTCTATATTTTGTGCTCAAAAGAAGGTGAGGTATTCAACCTTTTATTTATTTTTACTAAGAAGGTATGGGGGGACCTTGAAATAGTCATCAATTTTCCTCGGAAATAGATAACTATATATTATGAGCACATTTGGAAGACATGGTTAAATTCTCTGTCTAATAATACATTTAACGAGCTATCTTTCTACATATGATGGAAAATTTTGTTGCATAGAAACAAGAATTTATTTGAAGGAATCAAGACAAATTTTAATTTGGTGGTCAAAAGCGGTATTTTTTTTGTTAATAAGAAAGAGAATTTATATTATTGTATGATACAAAACAAGTACCCAAATGGTCCCATCCACCTAAAAGAGCCAGGCTGAACTGAGAATATTCTTTAGAGAGATCATTCTATCAATACCCCAATTCCTCCCTCCTGTTATGTTTCTAAGATTCTAGTCATCCAGATCCCTTCCCACATTACCATCGTTCACATCAAAATATTACAGAGATGCATGAACTTCTACCTCTCAGACCAGTAACTACACAGGGGAAGATAGCTTTTGAAATCTTCCCTATTAATTACCCCTCCCCAACCAAGACTATTACATTCATATTTTTGAATAGCAGTACTCATTAAAGGAAAATACAACCAGAGTGAAACTACAGAGAAAAAAAAACATTATAGATAGGCGAGAACGCCAAAAAAACCCCTGCCCTTACAAGGGAATTACTGTGGATGTGTATTAACAAGGGAGGGTGGAAGCACCGAGGGCTACTCCCCCGTGCTCTCCAGCAGGTCCCCCACCATCTGATCCAACATTCTCAAACCTGTGGTACTTTCTTGCTACCCTTGTCTGATCATGGCTAATGCTTCCTGGATCCCCTATGCGAGTTGCAGGTTCTTCTAAATGTCATGTGCCAACAAAATGCGAACCGTCCAGAACAAACTGGATACTAGGGGACATCCCTGATGGTTCTCATATTCCCTAATTATATTAACCTCCTTTATGACAATCAGGGCTTCCACCCATGTCAGAGTCTCTGCCGTGTACTATGCCCCCTATTTAAATGCCATGGGAGTTGGGAACTCTTCCACAAGTAGGACACCATCAGGTGCATAGACCTGTGAAATATTATCCCCCTCCATTCTTCCACTTTTCCCTTGGTGACGCCAAAATTTCCATTGCTGAGCCATTGAATCATAGAGACAAATATTGTGAGAGGATTGCACGAGAATGTGAACAAAACTAAGTCTTCCCACAGTGATCCTCTTATAATCCAAAGAGGCATATATAGACAACCCATTTACCTTGCTAATGCATCCCACCCTCATCATCCCTGGTTGATGTTTCCATTTCACACTGAGAGAAAATATGATATTGCAGGTCCAACTCCATTTTCTCTGTGCCAAATCCTTCCCTTCGTGTGAAAGATTGGCCACCCTATTCCCCATTAAAGGCTGCCTAGTATGGGACATCCTACTATTGACAGTCACAGTACAAATACTTGAGAATTCCCCACCAGTATGCCCAAAGAGTCTTATCCCTCGTACATCTCTGTACCCCACGAGCTTGAAAGGGGACATTCTTATCAATGCAGGCCCAACACCATATCGTCCTCACGGAATAAGATGGGCATGCCACCAATTGCCTCCAGATCACTCATTCACCTCCCACCTGTCCTAGCCATTACATCAACCTATGAGAATTTAAATCCATGTGTAAAAGATGATACGCCTCCTTCGGTTTTGTTTTACATGAGGGTGTGGAGAGGGGCCCCCGCATTCCAAATCCGGCGTGGCCATTCAAGGGAAACCCTATTATGTCGACGAGGTCATGTGTGAAAGAGGAATCAATGGTCGACATGGATGGGGACATATTTAGATTGCACCTATCCTGCATCAGGCGCAAGGATTGGATAGTTGTTGAGGAATACCTCCATCTATCCTACTGATATCATCCTCCACCAGTGCTCTGCATCTTCTCCATAACTGTCCATCTCTCTTGTCATCGTCATTTTCCTCTAAATAGAAGGATCTCCTTTCACCAACCCCTATGTTTGCTATGGCATCCGCCACCCTGTTTCATGTCCATTTAACATGCGGGAATACTAGTGCAGGCTTTTCCCATAGCCACCTTCTCAATTCTATAAGCCTCTTCTCCCATCACCAATTTTTGGAAAAATGGCCTATGGTTGCTCCATTCTGTAGCCTTTTGGCTATGCCGATGATCACCAGTGAGTCCCCTTCCACAATCAATGGGGTTTTCTTGTTTTGGACTACCCACGAGACCCCATTTACGAGGCCTTCAAGCTCCACTAAATTGTTTGTGCTAGTGCCTATGTTTCCCGAACAAATGCTAAGAATTATTCTCTGTGAGTCTCTAATGACTCCACCAAAACTCGCCAGTCCAAGGTTCCCTTTTGCATCCTTGTTGAATTTTAATTTGAAGGCCCCCTTCGAAGGACTTTGCCAAGCATCAGAGATGCTCGACCGCTTAATTATTTTGTGGGGTTGTATGTTCTTCAGAAGTAACTTCCAAATTCCTCACCCCTGAAGAATTTGTTTTTCTCTTGCCTCTACTAAATAATACTCCTATGTCCATGGAGTACGCATAATGGGTTCTTTTATATGGGCTTCTATAGTAGCCAAAATTTCTTCCACTCCTTTCTTTTTTATTTTCAAAATTTTTTAAGTTCCTAGATTTCCAGATTTCCCAGACCACAAACCCTGGGAGAAGCTCCTAGATTCTATTCATTAAATTGTTTTCAAATACATTCTTATTCCATTCGACGATTGTTGAGTTGGGTATTCCTTTACACCTGGGTTTTTTCTAAATATCCCGACTCCTTTCTCCCATATGGCATCCGCTACTGGACATTCGTCCAACAAGTGGTTTATAATTTCATTTCTATTTTCGCAAAGGCTACATATTGAAGGACCCAATATCCCCTGACCTTGTATATTATCCCAAGTGAGGATGCGACGCTATAGAATGAGCCGATATAAAGCTGCAACTATGGGCCACCATCAGGGATGATTTTAAGGAACCATACTTATTTAAAAGTGTATAAATGTTGGAGAATATTACCAATTCTTAAAACACCAACTATAAAATGATTGGCGATATTTTTACAAAAGATATTTTAATTTCCAAGGATTTTATATCGTTTATATAATAATTTGGCGACTTTTAGGGTGAAAAATTTTTACCCCATCAAAATTGGGCGAAACATGGCTTCAAAAATTGCAAAATGGCGAATCTTTTTTGATAGAAAAACATGGAAAAATAGCCCACTAGGCTAAATTTCGCCCCTAAAATTATCCCTGGCCACCATTTTCCTCCATTTGGCCTCTTTTTGATGAAAATATATGCTATCTAATTTAACATTTAATTGTCAGCCCGGGAAGGTAGCTTGTGAGATGCAAACACTATATGTGCAGAACTAAAGTCTATATTATTATAGGATATCCTAACCTATATTAATGAAGATTGCTCTTTTAATTAAAATCACAACAACAACCTAAAATTACCACATTTAAATGAGATGCTAAGAATACTTACTGAGCTTTAATTGAAAATTGATTCTACGCTATTACACCTACTAGAAATGAAAAGAATTGGAGAAATGGAATTCACAAAGTCTAAAGAAATGATAAACTGTGTAAATGAAAATGAAAAACTAATTATAAATTCAAATGGGAAATGAATATGGAACGTTGAACCTACGTATAACTCCCGAAAAATTGACAAGATCTATGTTAACATATTAAACAAATTTATGCTATCTAGATTCTGAGCATGGAAACAAACAAAACGAAATCGTAAACTACTTAAATCCTAATCAAAACACAAGTACACTAATCCTATTTCAACAGTAAAATGGATTCTGTTATAGCCTGATTTTGTTTTCTATTTTTGAACCATTTGATTGTCTTAAAAATATGATCTTTCTTATTGTTTTTAAGTTTTGACCTTGGTTTCTTTTAAAATATTTTGATTTTAGCCTTAGGTTTATAGTTGATTTTACAGATTTTCTTTTTAATTTTGCTTGATTTAATTAATTTAATGGTTTTTATGGGCTTATCGGATGCATATATTTCTAAAAGGTTCTAAATAAATAGCATAAGACATTACTTAAATTTATTTACCAAAAAAACAACACTTGGTTTGGAGTTTTGGTTAAAAAATCACAAAACAGGGATTCTTGTAGTGTTAGCCAGAAAAAGTTACACTAGCGCGCTACAAAAAAATCATTTTTGCCAAAATAGTCATTTTTCAATCTGATTTTTTGGGGGGTTTCATCCCTAAGGTGTTAACTACATCCGTTATCACATTTGATACGTGTTTTGCCAAGTTTATCATTGAAACAAGTGTCTGGTCATCATGTGAGGGAGATTCTGGCAACTGTATGCAAATTTATGGCAAATGATGACAGTGAGTGGAATAAGGCAAGATTTTCGAGAAAGAGGTTCTCAAACTGAATATTACGAAGTTGGTGGATGCCGGGGTGGAGACACATTGCTGAAAAATAAAAAATTGGTAGTTGAAGGAAGAATTAGGGTTTCACAGCATGACAGTTAGAGGTGAGCTGGAGAGTTGAAGACACCTGGAGCATTCAATTCGACATTTAGCCAGTCCAGGAATCAACTTCTAACACCTACATCAAGCTTGGAATGAGGCCGTGGAAGATGAACCCAAAACCAGACAGTCTGTTGTAGGGACATCTTTTCTAAATATTACAGAGTTTTTTTCACCCGGGAAAAGCATGGAAGAAACCACCAAGATTCCATTTTCTTGTTGTATTGGAGGTGCAACAACAGAGGCAGCACTTGTTATAACTCTAAACTTCATCAATCTTCAAAATGATCAGGACCCACTTGAACCAGTTCAAAATTTTTTAGCACCCCTGTCATGCATAAGACCTTTTGTGTCAGAAAAGGATACTCCCAAGGTTCCTAATAAATATTCTTCAGATGAGGATGGAAGTTATTGCAAACAATCTCCAGTTAGCGAAGAATGTGAATCTGCTAATTTATTTGATTCTGAGTCAACTGAGGAAGGTGAAGTGGATGAAGCAATGGATGGGGATGTTTTCATATTTGGGAGTTATGACACTTTGGCTGCAACCAATCTTTCTGCTAGTCCTATTTATCTGGAATGCAAAGAATATGGAAATGGAGATAATGAGTTGACAAGCTCTGGATCAAGTTTTGATTCTCTTCCCAAACGCATTGATGAACCATATTCTCCGGACTCTGAACTTTCCAGTCCACAACCTTCACTGCGTAAACTTATTTCTTGAAAAAAAGGAAGTTTAGTTTTAAATCCCCAAGAGCAAGGGGAGAGCCATTGCTAAATAAGGCATATGGAGAGGCGGGTGGAGATGATATTGATTTTCATCATCGATAGTTGGGCTCTCCCATTAAGCCTCTTCATTTGGATGATAAGAGTAAACATGGAGCAAACAAAATCATTTCTGCATTTGGAGACGATCAATTCACAATAGGCAGTTGGGAACAGAAAGAGATAGTTAGTAGAGATGGACAGATGAAGTTGTCTGCACAGGTTTTTTTTTGGTTCAATCAATCAGCGTAGTGAAAGGGCTGTAGGTGAGAGTGCTTGTACTGCCCTGGTATATGTTATTGCTGATTGGCTACATAAAAACCGAAATACTATGCCAATTAAATCACAATATGATATGCTAATACAAGAAGGATCTCAGGAGTGGAGGGGAATTTTTGAGGTCGAGGATTACAAAGAGAGATTTCCTGATAGGCACTTTGATTTGGACACAGTATTACAGGCTAAGATATGACCATTATCTGTAGTTCATGAAAAGTCATTTGTGGGGTTCTTTAGGCCTGAAGGTATGGGAGATTCATTTGACTTTCTGCAAGGAGCAATGACCTTTGACACTATTTGGGATGAAATTACCAATGCTATGATGGTAGAGAGTCAAAATAATGAGCCACATATTTACATAGTCAGCTAGAATGACCATTTTTTCCTTCTTAAGGTAGAAAGGGAAGCATTCTACATAATTGATACATTTGGGGAAAGATTGTTTGAAGGGTGTAATCAGGCCTACATTTTAAAGTTTGATCAGGGGACAACACTATACCAGTTGCCATCAAAATATCAGAGGAAAGAAGAAGAGAATAGTACCCTCAGTCAAATGCCTATCATAGCAAAGGATTTAAAGTCTACAGCAACAAAAGATTCAAAAACTACAGCAACAAAAGATGCAAAATCTGCAGCAGGAAAAGATTCAAAATCTGCATCAATGAAGGATTCAAAGTCTACAATAGTAGAGCAATTCTAGAAAAAAACTTAGAACCTGAAAAATGTTGCTGAAAATATTGTACCTGCAGAAGAAATTTCAGATGAAAAAGAGGATATTGAAATGAAAAGATTACTGAGAATTCTGCTCTATTTTTCCTGTTTTGGGTTATTGAAATTAAATGCAAACCACGAGCTGATGGAGATGAATTTTAGAAAAAAAAAAGAGGTTTTTGTTCATAAGATAACCATTCACAAAAACCTCTCTTATTTTTGCAACAAATATTAAGGTTTGAAAGATTCATTTTAATATTTACAGCCTATTTTTCAGGGTTTTAAAAATATTTGATATTTTCCTGTTTTAGTGTTCATCTTGCAGGGAATATTATGATTTATTGGAGATGAATTGTTAAAAAACAAGAGAGGTTTTTATCCATAACGGACCCATTCACAAAAACCTCTATCATTTTTTACACATGTGTTAGGGATTGAGATATATGGAAGCTTCTTTGACACCTATTTTTGAGAAATTTGCCATATTTACCTAACTGCAAATGGAGTACTAAAAAAACAGTCTAACTGAAGGTGCGAATGGGATGTTGAAAACAGTCTGGATTAAAGTGTGAATAGAATGTTGAAAAATAGTTTGAACATAGGTACAAGAGGTCGTTCGTATGAATTTTGAAGATGCAAATTACATGAAAACAAGAGAAAATTGTATTTTATAAACAACAAAATAATACAGCTTTTGATCAACTCAAAATATATCTATTCTATGATCTAAGTAAACCAAATACTTAACATTTAAATTGCAAACTAGTTTTGAGGAAAGCGAATCTTGCTCTATTATGAAAGAAAACTAACTATGAGCATTTTAAATGAAATTACTAAACTAAAACTTACTTGTTCTAACTAATTCATTGCATTTATCTTGAAAGATACCTCCTACTGCAAATTAACCAAATGAAGTTGAAAATACAATTCTTTCTAAATGATGACAACTACAACAATAAAAACTAATTCTTGGATCCAAGATGCAAAGAAATAAAAATGAATTCAAATGTGTGAAGGAGAAAATAAATTCAAACCCTAGTCTATGCAAAGAGCAGTAATACTACTTGCATGAAATAAACTGAAATGATAAATTAAATCAAATACTATTGTGTGGAAAAACTAATCACTATTGAAATAAATGGAAATACTAAATACAATAAAAGCTATTTATGAAATTTACTTAAACTCCATTTACGAATTGAAAGGATATCTATGAAATACAACAACTATTTATGAAATGCATGAAATAGAGATCTCTTTTACTACTTAACGAATTCCAATGAGCTTATTCGACATAGCAAATAGCACACAAGGACATAATCGAAAACATTCATACGGTAACGAAAGGAAATAACGTTATGATATATAAAAGGAAGAAAAAAATCATTTATGCACAGTAACAACAAAGCATATGGTACTTAGCATAATTGACATAGGTAAAATGTAAAATCCATCTACTTCCGAGGGTCCCTCTAAGGAGCATAGATTGATTCCACGAATTACTCCATCACTGGTTGTATAGAAGCAGAGACGCAAATGGAAGAGGAATAGAGAAGAAATTCACTATTATTAAAATCCAAGCTTGTACAATATAGTCCATCTTGAGACCTCTAGGGTCTAATTTATACATGAAAAACCTAGTGGGGAAGGATAGAGTCGAATCCCCCAATTTCCTGAGCTATTACAAGTAATTTCTAAATTTAGAAAATGGCCAACCACATTTTCGGGAAAAGTTGGTTTTAGAGAACCACGAAATGCTCCCAAATGGCTTTAAATTTTTGTATAATTCTCTACAATGACCTAGATCATCCTATTTTGCACAAAACCCAGGTGTCAGAATGTTCAATTTTGCTTCCTTTTTCCCGTAGATCCAACCATAAATTTTTCTATCTATTAAAAACATGTTTTTGACAGAAAATGAATGAAGGTACAAATGGGCGTCCAGATGACCTGTAACAAAAATTAGTTAATAAATCTGGTTTCTAGGTGGAATTTCTGTTATTTTTTTGCATGAGTATATTGTCGGTTGTGTTTTCTTGCTGGTAATTTAATTATCTGCTGGGTAAGAAGTATCTTAATCCCCTTTGTGCACTCCATTCCATCACCTGAACCTGCAAAACAATAGTCTGTTATATTTCAAATATTATGATTACCTTATGATACTTGCATACATACTTGCATACCATTTCAAATTAAATAGAATATTTAATGGAATTAGTTTAAAGGGGCATTCATTAATATTTGTTTTATTCTATATTTCATGCGAGAATTAATGTGGTGCACATTTAGTTTTAAACATATGTTAAAACCAACATATTTTCATTGGTTAATGGTATATATATGGTTTATATCAAATCATTTTCATTCAATCATAATATCCATAACATACTTT
This sequence comes from Pseudotsuga menziesii, assembly GCA_001517045.1. Taxonomy (NCBI): domain Eukaryota; kingdom Viridiplantae; phylum Streptophyta; class Pinopsida; order Pinales; family Pinaceae; genus Pseudotsuga; species Pseudotsuga menziesii. The sequence continues at coordinate 187,716 of LPNX011105601.1, forward strand.
ATGTGAGGATGAATAAAGTCACGCAATTTTTAAATGGTTACTTTTTATGTTTTTTAATCCAAATACCTGAAACATATAACTGGATTTTAAAAATAAAGTGATTTAAGGTTAAACAATAGTTTTAATATTTAATTCTTTTAATGTTTAATACTTTTATTTTTTAATTAAATTTAAATTAATGTTTAAAACTCATTATCACTTTATGGTTTTAATTTGTACATGTAGGATCAATAAGAACTGGAAGATACAGGTAAGACAACCCAATAAACCAACATTCAATCAAACCTAGTTCATAACTCATGGTCAAAAGAGGTACAAAATACAGTACCAAAATGAGGGTTGTATGGACCATAATACATCAAAAAGAAGTAGATTGGGTTTTCTTTACGTTTATTATTTTTCATTAATAAAAATACAGTAAAGAGATCCTCATTGAACATAGATGTACTAAATTATGGTATATAGGATGGGAAATTAATATAAATAACATCATTATAGAAGACAATTCTGGAGCCCAACACTCCCTTAGACGAAGGGTATGGCACGTCCGCGTGCCATGAATGAATTGTAAGTGGTATCTCATTTACTAAATACTTCTTTTGATCATCAATAGTTTATATCAAAACTAATCCAAGTTTACTACTGCATAAAAAAATTGAACTTAAAAAATATTTGATTAATTTTCTATTATCGGAAGACCGAAACAACTTCATATTTTTTAAATATTTCTTCATATGTACAATTCCTCCAACTAGTAATAATTCATGCTTATTAAGACCATATAAATTGAGACTCTCTCAAAATGTTGGTGAAAATATATGCTATCTAATTCAACATTTAATTGTCAACCGGGGAAGGTAGCTTGTGAGATGCAAAAACTATATGTGCATAACTAAAGTCTAGATTATTCTAGGCTACCCTAACCTATACTAGTGATTCCTAATCTTTTAATTGAAAATCACAACAACAACCTAGAATTACCACATTTAAATGAGATTCCAAGAAGACTCACTAAGCTTTAATTGAAAATTGATTCCACGCTATTACATGTACTCGAAATGAAATGAAATGAAGAAATGTAAATCACAAAGTCTAAAGAAATGATAAGTTGTGTAAATGAAAATGAAAAACTAATTATAGATTCAAATGGGAAATAAAGATGGAATCCTTAACTTACTTATAACTACTAAAAATTGACAAGATCGATGGTAACATTAAACAAATTTATGCTATCTAGGTTCTGAGCATGGAAACAAATAAAAGGAAATCATAGACTACTTAAATCGTAATCAAAAGACAACTACACTAATCTTATTTAAAGCAGAACTATTTCCTATTTCCACAGTAAAATGGATTCTAAGTTTAAGTGGATTTCATCATTATTGTAACTGGAATAATCAATCTATGCATTAGTATAAAACTAAATATAAAATGCTGAAGATGGATTCGAATCCCAATTAGCTACAAAACACTGTAGAATGCAGGAAAATTAACCTATACCTTAGCTAACTATTTCTGCATAAACAAAATACTAAAAATTCTGGAAATAAATTAAAATTATGTCTAAGTGCAATACTAAAAAAATAATCTGAGCGAAGGTGAGAACAAGATTGCTAAAAAACAGTCTGAATTAAGGTGTGAACAGAATGCTAAAAAAAGGTCTGAACATAGGTCCGAGTGGTTGGCCGTATGAATTCTGAAGATGAAAATTACATGAAAACAAGAGAAAATTCTATTTTATAAACATCAGAATAATTACAACTATTGAACAACTTAAAATCTATCTATTCTATGATCTAAATAAAACAGAGAATTAACATTTTGAGAATTAAAATACAATCATGTTTTACAAATTTAAATTGCAAACTAGTTTTGAGCAAAGCGAAGCCTGCTCTACTATGAAATAAAATTCACTATGAGAATTTGAAATGAAAGTCTATTTGACTAAACTAATACTTACTTGTTCTAACTACTTAATTGCATTTATCTTGAAAGCAACCTCCTACTGCAAATTAACCAAATGAAGTGAAAATACAATTCTTTCTAATTGATGATAGCTACAACAATAAAAACTAATTCTTGGATCCAAGATGCAAAGAAATAAAAATGAATTCAAATGTGTGAAGAAGAAAATAAATTCAAACCCTAGTCTATGCTAAGACTTGCACGAAATAAACTAAAATTCTAAAGTAAATCAAAGACTAATGTGTGAAAAAAACTAATCACTATTGAAATAAATGGAAATACTAAATACAGTAAATGCTATCTACAAAATTTACTTAAACTCCATTTACGAATTGAAAGGATATCTATGAAATACAAAAACTATTTATGAAATGCACGGAATAGAGATCTCTTTTACTACTTAACGAATTACAATGAGCTCATTCGACATAGCAAATAGCAAACATGGACATAATTGAAAACATTCATACAGTAACAAAAGGAAATAACGTTATGATATATACAAGGAAGAAAAAAACTATTTATGCACAGTAAGAACAAAGCATACAGTACTTAGCATAATTGAAATAGATAAAATGTAAAATCCATCTACTTCTGAGGGTCCCTCTCAGGAGCATAGGTTGATTCCACGAATCACTCCATCGCCGGTTGTATAGAAGCAGAGACGCAAATAAAATGGGAATCGAGAAGAAATTCACTGTTATTAAAATCCAAGCTTGTACAATACAGTCCATATTTGGACCTCTAGGGTCAAATTTATACATGAAAAACCCAATGAGGAAGGATAGACTCAAATCCCCCAATTTCCTGATTTGTTACAACTAATTACTAAATTTAGAAAATGAACAACCACGTTTTCTAGAAAAGTTTGTTTCATAAAACCATGAACTGCTCCCAAATGGATTTCAATTTTTGAAAAATTCCTCATGAAAAACCTAAATGGGCCTATTATGCATAGAACCGATGTGTCTAAATTTTCATATTTTCCTCCATTTTCCTACAATTCCGGATCAAAAAAAATATGTCTAGTAAAAACATGTTTTCGACAGAATGTGAATGAAGGTCCGCCGTGGGTGTTCAGATGACCTATGACGGAAATTGGTTAATAAATCTGGTTTCTCAGTGGAATTTCTGTTGATTTGTTGCATGAGTTGATTGTTGGTTGGGTTTTCTTGCTGGTAATTTAATTAGGTGTTGGGTTAGAATTATCTTAATCCCCTTTGTGTGCTCCATTCCATCACGTGAATCTGCAAAACAACAGTATGTTATATTTCAAATATTATGATTACCTTTTGATACTTGAATACCTTTTCAAATTAAATAGCATATTTAATGGAGTTAGTTTGAAGTGGCCATCATTAATATTTGTTTTATTATGTATTTCATGCCATAATTAATGTGGTGCACATTTAGTTTTAAACATATGTTAAAACCAACATATTTTCAATGGTTAATGGTATATATATGGTTTATATCAAATCATTTTCATTCAATCATAATATCCATAACAAACTTCATGTGAGGATGAATAAAGTCACTTAATTTTTAAATTGTTACTTTTTATGTATTTAATCCAAATACGTGAAACATACAAGTGGCTTTTAAAAATAAAGTGATTTAAGGTGAAACAATTGTTTTAATATTTAATTGTTTTAAAGTTTAATACTTTTATTTTTTTATTAAATTTTGAGTTAATGTTTAAAACTCATTATCACTTTATGGTTTTAATTTGTACATGCAGGATCAATAAGAATTGGAAGACACGCATAATCCAACCTAGTAAATCAACATGCAATCAAACCTAGTTCAGAACTCATGGTTGAAAGAGGTACATAATATAGTACCAGAATGACGGTTGTATGGACCATAATACATTAAAAAGAAGTAGATTAGGTTTTCTTTACATTTAAGAGTTTTCATTAATAAAAATAGAGTAAATATAGCCTCATTGAACATAGATGTACTAAATTATGGTATATGATGGAAAATTAATGTACATAACATCATTATAGAAGACAATTCATGATCCCAATACTCCCCCAGACCAAAGGTATGGCACGTCCATGTGTAATGTCCACAAAAATTGAAAATGAAAAAAAAATAGTAGGCTAGTAAAACTACCTATGCGGAACATTATTTAATATTGCGGAATATACGTACATTAAATGTACCATTGTTTTGGTCATAAGTTGTTCTTACATTTTACTATCTTTATCTTAGTTAGGATTGTTACTATATTTTACTTTCAAATTCATGGTGTTGATTACTACTTGATTATTATGGTTGTATTTTGATGTATATGTGTTATTTACTTGTTTATATACTTGTTCATTTCTGCGTAAGTTTACTTATTATTTGCAAACCCTTGACTTAAATTTGTTTATGGAAACAAAGTGGGAGGGGTGGGTGGACTCGTTCTCCCATGACAGTCTGAGAGGTAAAGTGCTTACTTATCTATAGGCTTACTTAGTTTGTTTGGAACTAAGGAACCTCTTTCATTTTACTTGCACTTTTACCTTGCGATGAAGACTTGATAAAGATCCTTGAACAATTCTATATTTAAAATATACTTACTATTTGTTATTGCAGTCTCTTACCAACTCAGATTATAACAAGGTAATTACTACTTTTATTATTTATTTAACATAGTTAAATTATCTATTTTGTACTTTCATTATGTATTTATATAATTAAGGTTGATTTTATTATAAGCATTAACATAACCTTAAATTATTTATGGGAAGGTTATGAACTTGGGATAAAAGATCAACCTTTGCTTTTAAAGATGATTATTGCCATGGCATATTTCATATGCCATGGTTCTTAAGCTTAATGCTTATGGTATATGGTAAAGCAAGGTTCAAGGCTTAAGCCTATGGTTATGTGATACCCATTATATATTATACTTAGTATTTAAACTTTGGGTTTCCATATATATTGTATGGACTATACATTACACAAAACCTTGTGATACATTATAGTTGTAATAAGTTTTGAGGTGGCACGTTAACATATGGTTGAACCATATAAGATTGGGGTTTAAGTATTGCATGAGGATAGAGACCATCGTTATTGCAATGAAACCAAACTATGGAAGTGTGGGTTTTGGGTGGGAAGTGGACACCAGGATGGTGCCATTTAATGCTCCTTAGGGATCGTGGTAGACCCAACCTAGGGTTTGGCTTCCACGATGGCTTGTGATTTTGTTTTGGTTGTTTGGGGTTTATTCTTGGCTCTACATAGGGGGAAAAGGAGGTGACTACTGCTTAACGAAGGTAATTCCATGCTTTGGGTTTCTTAACATTGTTATGGTTTAATTGTTGTTTACTCGGCATGCATACTTCTCATCTCTTGATGCTTTGGTGTTTGAAGGTGGCAAGCTCGACGAGGAGCAGCATGGCTCGAATATTGCAACTATTTCAGGGGTGATGTGAAGAGGTTTAAGGTAAGCCCATTGAATAAGCTTGTGCTTGTCAACTCTTGGCCTGACTAAGTTTCAACTTCGTCGTTTGGTTTGGGGTTTCACTATGGGGTTTTGAATTCACCTTTGAGCATATGTTAACAGACTTGGGTTTTAAAAATTAATAAGGTGTTTATGCCGCGGATTGAAACCTACTACTCCTGCAGGCTCTGTGTATAATTTATGTTTATATAATTTCATTTTTTGGATTAGTCTTTTAAGTCATGGCCTGCACCATTACTTGCAATGGTGCCTTATCCCTTCGCAGGACTGTGTAATCTTGACTTTGATATTGTAATTACCGTGCATTTAAGTTTACTGTGTCTACGAAAATCGCAATGGTTATTAGCTTGTTCTATGTGTATTAATCCATATTTTATTTTTATTAATGCATTTTTTTGATTTAGAACTAGGGCTTATATGAGGCATTCTCATTCTTAGATGGAATGTGTATAATGCTTGCATTTTATTCTTAGCTGTAATAAACTGATAGCGTAAGGGTTGAGGCCTTGTCGTGAGTGGCATGACCACTCTCCAAGGCAACTGCAATAGCTTAGAGGGTTGTTTAGTTTACTATTATTGTTTCTTGTGATGTAATGTGGACTTTGGAAGAACCTGGGTAGAACCCAGAATGGCTATCGTTTACTATAGGTTGTCATATTGACAAGGCATACGATAGTTAGGGGTTTGACTTTATAGTTGTTTATGTATTTAATAAAACTGGTCGAGGCCGTAGTATACAGTGTGGTTACAAAAAAGGGTCTCTCAACCTTGCTGTAGAAAAATTATGTTATTGAGGTTAATATAGCCCGCATACATTAAATGTATAGCGTGGCCTGAGAAAAACGACCATACAGGATTGGAATCCTGGAAATTTACTTGTATAAAAACTTGTGAACTCCTTAAATATTTAAGATAGGGTTTGTAAATAAATGATTTTTATGGATTATTGTAATGACATGGTGTTTAATTCATTAGATAGAACGAAGGCATGGTTATGTAATTGATTACTGTTTATGTATTTTATATTATGGTTGTTTATCAAGGCATGCGACTTGGATTTGTAAAACCACAGGGATCGATACTACAACCTCTTTTGTAACTTTAAGAGTTCTTTAATTTGTTTTATAAAGTTTACTTGGTTAATTAATATGCGATAGTTTTGAGAGATATTAGATGGGACCTTTAAATGATTTATGCATAAGACTATGATGTTGTTTATTTAAATATTATGACTATGGATTTAGTGTAGGAAAGAGATTTGACTCTTGGACCAAAAGAATGGTCACGATACTTAGTTTGTCCGTTTATTTATGATGATGTTATTTTGAATTGAATGATTTCGTATTTAGCTTTGTATTTAATATGCATACCTTGGAAGTTCTTTCCTATTTTATTTCTCTTAGATTTAATGTAGAACATTCATTTTGTACTTCAGTTTATATTTACTGTAGTTAGTAGATTAGATTCCTAATTCTAGTTAATCACTGATTGCATATATATTTATATATATAATAGTTTAGTTGTAGATAAAAAACTTAGTTTATCTCAGTTGTAAGTATACTTATGTATTTAAAACTTACTTCTAAGATTAATCTAATTAAATCTAAAACATGCCTCTACTCACAAATGGAATATGTCGGTAGAGTATCAAGATCAAATGAGAAAATAACAACAAATATGAAATAAACCTAGTTTGTAAGTTAACACAATTTCAATAGGAAAACTAATAATACAGGAATTAAATTTCAGAAGTAGTCTAAGAAATAAACCATGGATAAATTTAACATATGAACATATTACAGACTAGGGTTATACTATAGCACTGTAATCCCTAAAAGATTCAACCAGAGAAACAATTACATAGGGTTAGGAATATAATGTGAACCTTTACTCAAAGCAGCCAACATCTATGATAGAAAATGAATTAGACATACTAGGATTTCATACTTTTAATTTTTTTATTCTCCTTTAATGCCTGAACCTACACACTTTAAATAACCAGCATTAACAAATCATAGACAGATCTAAACTCTGTATTAGATGACTAAATCACTTGAAAACTACCACGTTCCACCCAACCATGACCCGAAATTGTTCGTGGTTTCAATTTGAATCCCCCCGAGATGGATTCCATTAACATGCAAGTAGCTTAGAGATCCTAAGGTAGGGTTTCCTAACTGGTAATGAGTTCTGGATCGATTCTCCTTTTCCTTGCAGAAAAATTGTTCTCCAAGAATTAACTTGAGAGAAAAAATAGGAAGAATAATTATTCTCCCAAGATTGAACAAAACCCCCAAGCCTTTCCTTCGCTTGAGTATTTCTTGAAATACTTTTCATTCAAAGGGATAGTTAAATCTAGAAAACTTGTTTTCTTGATTTAACCCTTTTTAATTACTTTGGGTAACTTTTAATATTTTAACTTAGGAATTTTCAACTAGTTCCTGATTAGACTTTTGTAAGTTTTGGAGTATTTATTATCTTTACATAATAAATAATAATGGATGGAGCTTTTCTTTCTTTCTTTCATCATTAATATTATTAATATATTTTTTGTTTATATATCCCATGTATAAAATACATAATAATATAATATTTGTTAACATTTTTCTTTAGGCATCATATACCATGATCCCTAGACTTAATGAAACTTCTTCATTAAGGTCAAGTAGGTAGAAGCTTAGTTCTACTAGGCTAGGAAACTCTAAACATTCTTGCATGCTGGATTTCCCTTATATAACATGGTAGTTCTTCAGTACTTGATGAGGATATAGAAATTTGAAAGTTCATTTAATCACTTATAGATAAGTATGATGAGATCAATATTTTTTTCTCAATTCATTTTCACTCGAAAGTTATTAAATTATTTTAAGTAACCCCTAGTGCTTACCAGAGCCCATAATCAATGCTTTAATAGGGAGTTACAACTTAGTGTCATTCCAGATCTCTTTGCTCAACAATAATACTAGGATGTACTTGTAGGATACACCTAGGGATACAATTGTGAAGGATCCAATGCTCTAGATATTATGCTCAACATCAACATGGAAGGCTCCATGGCTTATGCCCAATACTTCCAAAACTTATCTTTTCATGTGTTTCAGAGATTCTCACTCAACACAAATGTAATTACTCATGTGCTCTAGAGCTCCTCTCTCAACACAAAACATCTCATCAATCATGTGCTTCAGGGTCCACACCCAACACAAACAAGCATATATATATATATATATATATATATATATATATATATATATATATATATATATATATATATATATATATATATATATATATATATATATATATATATATATATATATATATATATATCCCTCAACAATTGGCTTACGCCCAATATATAAAACAAAACATGATAGTCATATGCAGTGGGGTCTTCAACCCAATATATCAAAATAAAATATCAAGTCAAAATCATAATCAATAGGCACATGCTTATAAGTGTTAGGTCAAAAATTCAGGATATTACATCCCTCCCCGCTTAGAACAACACCGTCCCTGGTGTTCTAGGGACTCAGAATGACATCATGAAATAAGGCAGGGTGGGCATTTCTCATGGTGTCTTCATTCTCTGAATTAGATTCATCAGCCTCAAAGTGCTTCCATTTTACTTTCAACTGGACTATGGTGCACTTTTGGAGTGGCACCTCTCTCCTATCCAGTATATGAATAGGCTCAGGGGAAAACTCCCCTTCAGGTTCCACCTGTACTAGGGACCAATCAATAACATGTTTAGTATCATAAAGATATTTCTTTAACAAAGATGCATGGAAAACATTATGGACTCTTACATGTGCAGATAACTCTAGTTCATATGCCACTAGCCCTTTCTTGGCCAGTATTTGAAAAGGTCCAAAAAATCTAGGTGCTAACTTACCAAACCTACCCAAGCTCAATGAGCTTCGTTTTTATTTTAGTTTCAAGTAGACATGTTCTCCTACTTGATAGTATTTATGCTTTATTTTCTTGTCCATGTAACTTTTCTGGTGATCTTGCGCTTCTTTAAGGTTTCCCTGGACCTTGGCAACCAACTGTTCCAATTCCATCAATAAATTAGTCCCTAACATGAGCCGATCCACCTAGATATCCTAAGTAATTGTTGTTCTACACTTCTGTCCATAGAGTACCTCAAAGGGACTCATCTTGGAGTAATTCTGATAACTACTGTTATACGTGAATTCTACGCGATGCAAGTAATCCTCCCACTTCATGGGGTTGTTCATGACATACATCCTAAGCATGTCCTCAGCAACCTGGTTTACTCTTTTTGTCTACCCATTTGTCTGTGGGTGGTATGCATTGCTAAAGTTCAATTGTGTCTCCAATGCGGAGAGTAAATATCTCCAAAAGTTTCCTGTGAACTTAACATCTCGATTTGAGATGATTGCCTTGGGTATCCTATGCAATCTAAATATCTCCTTCAAGAAGATATCATCAATGTTCACTACTTTATAGGTCGACTTTATAGGAATGAAGTGTGTTGCTTTCAACAACTTGTTGATGACTACAAAAATAGAATCATTTTTGCTTCTTACTTTTTGGTAAACTAGTGATGAAATCCATACGAATAACCTCCCACTTCCATTTCAGAATGGGAAACGACTGCAAAAAACCTCAAAGGATGCTAATGCTCAGCTTTGACTAGCTGACATTCCTAATATTTTGCAATAAACATCGCAGTGTTGGTCTTTAATTTGGCTAGAAAAAGTGTCGCTTGACGACGGATATTATATTTTCATATCCCGGGTAGGGTTCTCGATTAAATTCTATGAGGATGATAGACCGAATGTCCCCTCCTTCTAGAACGTACAATCTATGCTTGGATCATAGCAGTTTGGATTCATCTACCTTGTATTCTTTTTGTTGTTGAAACAACCTATCCTCTTGGAATTTCTTGAGGATCTCAACAGAGAGAGGGGTCAACTATGTTGGCCGCTCTAATCCTCTCATGCAAATTTGCATTGGTTTGAATCAAAGTCACCTCATATATCATATGAGTTCACAGATTCAAAGCATCGGCAACCTTGTTCATTTTTCCTTAATGTTATTTAGCTCGAAATGGGACTCACTAAGGAGATCTAACCACCTGGCTTGCCTTGCATTCAGATCTGGCTGATCCAATAAATATTTCAGACTCATATTCTCTATCTTCAGAAGGAATTTCCTTCCCATCAGGTAGTGCCTCGACATACTCAAAGCGTGGATGATGGATGCTAACTGAAGATCGTGCGTAGGGAAGTTTCGCTCATGCTCTTTTAACTTCCACAATTCATAACAGATCGCGTTATTGTTTTGCAAGAGGACTCCTCCCAGTCCTTCCTTGCTTGCATCCATGTAAACAGTGAAATCCCCATTGGGATCCACAATCCATAGTACCAGTGCGGTCATCAAAATATTCTAAAGATTTTGAAAACTTTCTTCACACTTGTCAGTCCATAAGAACTTATTTGATTTCTTTTGCAAAGCGGTCATGGGGCAAGCGATTATTGAGAAGTTCTCAATGAACTTTCGATAATATCCAGCTAATCCCAAAAAGGACCTAATTTTAGTGAAACTAGTAGGGGTAGGTCAATCCTTTATGTCTTTAATCTTTTTGGGTCCACAACTATCCCTGTCTCGAAGATAATGTGACCTAAGTACTTTATTTGTGGTTTGTAAAAATCACATTCGCTAAACTTAGCATAAAGCTGGTGTTCTCTCAACACTTGTATTACTATGCAAAGGTGCTCTTCGTGTTCTTATTTATTCTTGGAACAAAACAGTATGTCATCTATAAATACCAAGACAAAATTATCCAGATACTTATTGAATATGTTGTTCATCATACACATAAATTTTTTTGGTGCATTGGAAAACCTGAACGGCATCACTACAAACTCGTAGAGCCCATACCTTGTACAAAAGCTGGTTTTGTGAATATCCTTGTTGTGAATACGTACCTCATGGTACCCAAATTGTAGTTAAATATTTGAAAAGATTTTGGATCCTCCCACCTGATCGAACAATTCATCGATTCTAAGGAGTGGGTAACAGTTCTTGATAGTCATTTTGTTCAACTAATGATAATCGATGCACATCCACATCATATCGTCCTTCTTCATTACAAACAACATCAGTGCTCTAAAAGGAGACACACTGTGTCGGATATAACCTTTCTGTATCAATTCCTGTAGCTATAGTTTGAGTTCCCCCAACTCAGGTGCACTCATGCAGTAAGGGGCTTTGGAAGGTGGAACTGATCCTGGGGTCAGTTCGATTGAAAATTCTAGGTCTTGTTTTGAAGGTGATCCTTGGATTTCCTTGGGAAACACATCCTATAATTCTTCAAGAACATGAAATTCTTCTATGCATTGTTCTCTTTCAGACTCTATGTCTCAGATGCTCACTGCAAACAACTTGTAGCATTTCCTAACGCATTTCTTTGCTTGTAAAGAAAATATTTTCTTTACAAAAACATTATTTGGAATTACCTAAAATTTCACTTGGTTCCCTTGGCTATCAGTACATAATATTGACTTGTGTAAGAATCGAGAATGACATGGTGTTGTGACAACCAGTCCATGTCAATTAGTATATCATACAGTCCTAAAGGTAGGATGTTCAGGTTTACTTTCATTGGAAAACCATTCAGGTTTACCTCACATTCTTTAACAATTTCCAAAACTTTCCATTTTGTACCTGTGGCTAACTGAATCGGCTAAGGTTTATCATGTTTTACCTTGCCTAATTTGCATTCATCAAAAATTTTAGGCAAAACATAGCTCCTGCAAGCATCAGGATCAATGAGTATTGAAATAGAAGAGTTAAATATCTTAACTTTATCTCAAACATTGTAACTTGATGATCTCCATGCCATCCATCCAATGCTGCATAAATCCGTGGTGTTCTAGCTATGTCCTCAACAGTTGTTTCTACTTGTAAGTTGTGCGAGACCATGACTGGTCTTGTTCTTACAATCTCGAGCATAATGAGGCCCGTTTATTTTCTAGCACTTGATTTGTAGTGAGGTAGAATTGGCTCCACTTGCAACTGCCTTGTTAACATTAGAAGCTGGTACATAAGTCTTCGTACTATATTTATTAAAGTTCTTGTTTTCCAGAAAGCTATTATTCTGTTTTTTGTATGGTTGTGGGTTAAAAATAGTTTTGTGGTTATCATAAAAGTTCTTATACTTGTCTCTATTTCAGTTCATGTTGTCATGCCTTAGTTGTCCATGCTCATACAGAGCCTAGTTTTGTGTAGTATGGTATCCAAAGTTTTTGGCATGTCGAACTCAATCCTTTCCCTAAAATTCGGAGGAAGACATCCTAAAAACTGCTAGATATTTACCTTTTCATCCTTAATGTATGGTACATAATGTAACAAATCTAGAAATCTGTTAATAAAAGCATCCATAGTCATGGATCCCATACGTAGTTCATGAAACTATTTCACTATCCTATCGAAAGAACCTTTCCAACATATATTTCTCTTGGAAGAGTTTTTAGAAGTTATCCCAGTGTATTTCCCTTAGCTCATCTTTCTTGGTGTGTTTTAAATCTCTCCACCACCTTGTTGCCTTTCCATTCAAGTTATAGATTCCAAGACAACCCTTCATCTCACTTGAGTAGTTATGTACCTAAAAATATATGCTCATTCCCAGTAGCCACTCCTCATCCTTATACCCAGTGTTTACTTCAGCTTCATAGGTCGGGGCTCTTATTTTTCTAAACTCCCCCTGAAGATTTTCATTGCTTCTTTGTTTCTTTATTCGGCGAGAAAGAGATTCATCACTGGAAGGAATGTGATGATCTCCTTTCGGTGGTTCAGGAGTGCATTCCTCTTTTTCTTCTTCTCTTAGGATACTGGCTCATTTATGCTAAGATTCTCTTTTGGAGCTGTTTGTGGACTAAGTAGGTTTACCCTGCAGGCTTCCTCCCATCATATTTCTTAGTAATGCTTCATTTATAGCTTGTTGTTCTTTTCTTTTGTTCAGGCTGTCTTCTCTAAGACTTCATAATTTTGCTTGAAGTCTGGGTATAGTATTCAAAATATAAGAATTCAGCTCCACCACCAGTTCTACTTCTAAGGGGGGGGTGTTCATCCTTCCTTGTCGACTCTTATCTTCCTCAGTGTTCATAAACTAAACTGTTTAGTAAAAATTTCTTGAAACTTCAAAAATTTTAATAATAGGAAAATTTTATGTTAGTGACAAATTTAATATCATAGTTTATTTTCTTTGCATTAAATGCTTGGTGTTCCCATAGGTCTGTTAGTATTGAAACTAGGCTCTCATACAACTTTTAATGTCCCCAAAAATTGAAAAAAAAATAGTAGTCTAGTAAAACTACCTATGTGGAACATTATTTAATCTTGCGGAATATATGTACATTAAATGTAACATTGTTTTGGTCATAAGTTGTTCTTACATTTTACTATCTTGCTCTTAGTCAGGATTGTTATTGTATTTTACTTTCGAATTCATGGTGTTGATTTCTACTTGCTTCTTATGGTTGTACTTTGATGTATATGTGTTATTTACTTGTTTATATACTTGTTCATCTGTACATAAGTTTACTGATTATTTGCAAAGTCCTAAATTAACTTTGTTTGTGGAAACAAATTGGGCGGAGTGGCAGGACTCATTCTCCCATGACAGTCTGAGAGGTAAAGTGTTTACTTGTCTACAGGCTTACTTAGTTTGTTTGGAACTAAGGAACCTCTTTCATTTTACTTGCAGTTTTACCTTGCGATAAATACTTGATAAAGATCTTTGAACAGTTTTATCTTTAAAATATACTTACTGTTTGTTACTATGGTCTCTTACCAACTTAGATTATAATGAGTTAATTGCTACTTTTATTATTTTTTAACATAGTTAAATTATCTATGTTGTACTTTCATTATGTATTTATATAACTAGGGTTGATTTTATTATAAGCATTAACATAACATTTAATTATTTCTAGGCAGGTTATGAACATGGGATAAAATATCAACCTTTTATTTTAAACATGATTATTGCCATGGCATACTTCATATGCCATGGTTCTTAAGCTTAATGCTTATGGCATATGGTAAAGCAAGGTTCAAGGCTTAAGCCTATGGTTATGTGATACCCATTATATATTATACTTGGTATTTAATCTTTGGGTTGGCATATATATTGTATCGACTATACATTACACAAAACCTTGTGATATATTATACTTGTAATATGTTTTGAGGTGGAGCGTTAACATATGGTTGAACCATATAAGATTGGGGTTTAAGTTTTGCATGGCGATGGAGACCATCGTTATTGCAATGAAACCAAACTATGGAAGTGTGGGTTTTGGGTGGGAAGTGGAAACAAGGATGGAGCCATTTAATTCTGTTTGGGGATCATGGCAGAACCAACATAAGGTTTGGCTTCCATGATGCCTTTTCATTTCATTTTTGTTGTTTGGGATTTGGTATTGGCTCTACGCAGGGGAAAATTGAGGTGACTGTTGTTTTTTGAAGATAAGTACATGCTTTGGGTTTCTTAAAAGTTTTATGGTTTAATCGTTGTTTACTCAGCATGCCTACTTCTCATCTCTTGATGCTTTGGTGTTTGCAGGTGATAGGTTTGATGAGGAGCAGCATGGCTCGAAGCTTGCGACTGGTTCATGGGTAATGTCAAAAGGTGTAAGGTAAGCCTCTTGAACAAGGTTGCGCTTTTGAACTCTTTCCCTGAATGAGTTTCAACTTCATTGTTTGGTTTAGGGTTTCACTGTGGGGTTTCAAATTCGCCTTCGGACCTATGTTAATAGACTTGAGTTTTAAAAATTATTAAGGTGTTGAAGGCAGGGAGTGAAACTTACTACTCTTACAGGCTCTATGTATAAATTATGTTTATATAGTTTTGTAGTTTGGATTAGGATTTTAAGCCATGGGTTGCAGCATTGCTTGCAATGGTACCTTAGCCCTTGGCAGGACTGTGTAAGCTTGACTTTGATATTGGAACTACTATGCATTTAAATTTACTGTGTCTACAAAAATCATAATGGTTATTATCCTGTGTTGTGTGTATTAATCCATCCTGTGTTTTTATTAATGCGTTTTGTTGATTTAGAGCTGGGGTTTATATGAGGCATTTTCCTTCTTAGATGGACTGTGTATCCTTTCATTTTATTCTTAGCTGTAATAAACTGACAGCGTAACGGTTTATTACTTGCCATGAGTGGAACGAGGGCTCTCCCAAGCACCTGCAATAGCTTAGAGGGTTGTTTACTTTATTATTATCTTTTCTTGTGGTGTAATGTGGACTGTGGAAGAACCTAGGTATAACCCAGAATGTGTAGTGCCTCATATTTTGACTCTGGCATATTTATCACTCAGACTTATTACAGTGTATTTACTTATTTTCTGTGGACTCAACTATACTTCATAAACTATATTTTGGCAGGTTATATGTGATTATTTACGGATGTTATGATGTTATCAGGATTATGCTCTAATTATGATATTATGATGTTATCATGCTTATACTATACTTCGATCATGATGTTACGATGATTAACATGCCTATGTAGATGCTTTGATTATGATGTTATGATGATTATCATTTATATGAAATTATTGTGCTTATGCGATTATCATGTAGTAGTCGTCATCAGATTCATTTATTTCATAACTAAAACATATAGTTGATAGTAATCCTTGGTATGATGTGATATGTATGATGTGGTACATGGGTACCCATCCATGATATGATTTATTTTGTGATTTTATGATGAAAGGAAATAATGTTGATGATATGGACCAACTATTGATTTAATATTGTTATGAATTCATGTTTGCATAGTCTAACCTGCAGGGTACAGGGGCTCTGTGATAGCCAAGTGTGTGATGCAAAGTATGACTCAATACATATCTTGAAGAAGAGCCTTAATTTCCAAGTGATGATATGATGACACGTACCAATAAACTCGATAGCAACGTAGTCTGGTTTGATGAGTATGTACCCAGTATGTTGAGAGGGATGGATGCATTTCCCACCCTATGTCACTTTGATACCCGAGGTCGTGGGAGGGAAGTGCTGAGACACGCTCCCTAAGTTGTTGTGATGAGGATGGTCGGATGCCTGCTAGGAGAGGCTAGGTCCGCTAGATAGCCGATGCTACCACTCTCAGGTTCTGTGTATGAAGGTCAGTACAGCTGGCATCCACTTTGTACTAGCAGAGGAAGGATAGGGAGGATGCGGACATAGGTTAGGATGGGTGGACATATTAGTTATTATTGTTGAATGTTGGACATTTATGATAACAAAATAGTGATGGTAGGTACCAATATTAATTGATTGATTAATAAGAACATAACTCTTAAATAACACTGAATGTCAAAAGAAATCATATTATATCAGTATATTGGTCTTGTTGCATGAAATATTATTTGTATCAGCTAGAATTTAGGGGTTTTTGTTATAGTACATGTGCGGCCTATGCATGTACTGGCCATGCATGCACACCTCACACATGCATGCTAGTATGAAATATTAATTGAAAAACATTGAATAGTTCGATGGGTTAACTAAGTAATTGTGAATTGTTTTAAACCTATAAATGTACCTTATTTATTAAGAAACAATGCGCAAGGGGACTTAACAATAAACATAAACATGTCAATGCTATCATTTCAATCAATTAATCATGAGACTACAATTGATTAATTATTGGTTAAAATTAATTATTAATTTACTTCTTTTATTATTATCTATTATTATTATTTCATATTATTAATGTTTATTATTAAGTACTTATTATTTAGTTATTAATAAATAATAATTAACAATACTATTATTACCATTACTTTTACCATTCAATATAAAACTTAAACAAACAAAATAGGTAAAATTCTATGACAATTGGTTAGGTTTTAAATGTAACACGTACAATTCAATAGGAAAAACATTTAAGTAATTCCCACCATCTCATCGGGGGAGAGGAATTGTACAATTCAATAAAATTCATTAATACATAACAAATGTCAAACAAATCTGAACTTGACTGCCCAAGATAAAATTAAATAAATTAATTATGAAGGAGGCGGTGGAAGAAGGAAGGTGGTGGAAGAAGGAAGGCAGTGGAAGAAAGGAGGGGAAGGAGGTATAAGGAGGGGGATAAAATGGTTCAAAGGGGAGGATTTGTTTTGGATTTTGGGGATAGTCGATAAATTTTTTACAGAAGAACAGAGAGTAAGAAGGTGATGGAACAGGGAGGGAAGAAAGTTGGAGGAGGGGGTTAACTCTAGGGGGAAGATTTACACTCAGAGAAGATGGAAGTTTCTATCGGGTTTATCGGCACATGGGCTCAGAGGCTAGGAAATCTGTTTGTTTCCTAGGGCCAGCAGGTTCAACGCTAGTCAGCAGGGTGGATCATTCAGATTGGAATCAAGGCTCAGACGAGGCTTAGACAAAGGAAAGGCAAGGCCACAGGAGCAGGATTCAGGAGCAAGAATAAGTCTAGGTATTTTTTGGTGTAACCCTCTCTTTATTGCAGGAATAAATGAATCCTAAAAATTAGAATGAATATAAATGTCATTTGTTGTTTCTTTTTAGGACTTAGTGCTCTGCCAGCAAGCAAAGCACTACAAAATGGTATCAGAGCCATGGTTCCAAATCTGGAACCAGAGGGCTCGCAATTGATATATTGGAAGAAAAAAAATACCCATAATCTCTACATATTCCCACAAATAGACTCAACATAATGCCAGATGTTCAATTATATATTCAAGAACGAAATTATAAAACCACAGTAGAAAATCCAGGATAAAAACTCAAAAAAAATTGGCTACAAATATATATTTCTAAGCATTTAAAGTGTACACCAGGTCTATGCCTATAGATTCAAATGCAAAATACCATAAATATGGTTTTTAAACTTCAAACACTTCACACCAACATTGTACCTTATTCAAGCCGAGAAGATCGATGGCGTTTTCAACGAGAGGAGCAGTCCAAACCGTCCCGATTATTTACTTGGATTATTTACTCCCGGCGGCCTGCGCAGTTTATTCACGCTGCACTGCCTTCCCGAACAACGTCCGACCTTCCAGCTCAATAAAACAATAATTCTATTAGGAAGCACTCAACTACAAAATGGATATCGTTTACTGTAGGTTTTCATATTGATAAGGCATATGGTAGTTAGGGGTTTAATTTTAGTTGTTTATGTATTTAATAAAAGTGGTCGAGGCCATAGTATACATTGTGGTTACAAACAAGGTTCTCTTGACCTTGCTGTAGCAAAATTATGTTATTAAGGTTAATTTATCCCGCATACATTAAATGTATAGCATGGCTTGATAAAAAAGACCCTACAAGATTCGTATCCTGGGCATTTACTTGTATAAAAACATGTGAACTATTTAAATATTTAAGATAGGGTTTGTAAATAAAATGATTTCTGTAAATTATTGTAATGACATGCTGTTTAAATCGTTAGATTGAATGAAGGAATGGTTATATAATTGATTATTGTTTATGTATTTTATATTATGGTTTTTTATTGAGGACTGCGACTTGGATTTGTAAACCCACATGGATCGATACTATGACCTCTGTTGTAACTTTAAGAGTTCTTTAATTTGTTTTATAAAGTTTACCTGGTTAATTAATATGTGATAGTTGTGAGCGATATTAGATGGGACCTTTAAATGGTTTATGCAAGCGATTATGATGTTATTTCTTTAAATATTATGACTTGGATTTAGTGTTAGAAAGAGGTTTGAATCTTGGACCAAAATAATGGTCACAATACTTACTCTGTTTGTTTATTTATGATGATGATAATTTAAATGGAATGATTTACAATTTAGATTTGTATTTAATATGCAGACCTTGGATGGTCTTTCCTGGTTTATTTATCTTGGCTTTAATTTAGAACATTCATTTTGTACTTCAGTTTATATTTACTGTATTTAGCAGATTAGATTCCTAATTCTAGTTAATGTGTGATTACATATATATTTATATATATAATAGTTCAGTTATAGATTAAAAACTTAGTTTATCTAGGTTGTAAGTATATACTTATGTATTTAAAACTTACTTATAATATTAATCTAATTAAATCTAAAACATGCCTCTACTAACAAATGGAATATGTCAGTAGAGTATCAAGATAGAATGAACAAATAATAGAAAATATGAAATAAACCTAGTTTGTAAGTTAACACAACTTCAATAGGGAAACTAATCATACATGAATTCAATTTCAGAAGTAGTCTAAGAAATAAACCATGGATAAATTTAACATATGAACATATTACAGACTAGAATTATACTATAAAAATATAAACCCTAAAAGATTAAACCAAAGAAGCAATTACATAGGGTTCGGAATATAGTATTAACCTTTACCTAAAGCAGCCAACATCTATGCTAGAAAATGAATTGGACATACTAGGATTTCATACGTGTAATTTTTTGAAACTCCTTTAATGGATGAACCTACACACTTTAAATAATCAGCATTAACAAATCATATACATATCTAACCTCTGTATTAGATAATGAAATAACTTGGGAACTACCACCTTCCACCCAACCATGACCCAAAATCCTTTCTGGTTTCAATCTAGGTCCCCATGAGATGGATTCCAACATGAAAGTAGCATAGAGATCCTGAGGCAGGGTTTCCTAACTCATAATCAGCTCGGGATCAGTTCTCCTTTCCCTTGCAGAAAAATTGTTCTCCAAGAATTCACTTGAGAGCGAAACATGCAGAAAAATTACTCTCCCAATATAGAACAGATCCCCCAAGCCTCTCCATGGCTAGACTCTTTATAGATAGATTTTTCCATCAAAGGGACAGTTGAATAAAGAAACCTTGGTTTTTAATTACTTTGGGTAATTTTTAATATTTTAACTTACGAACTTTCAACTAGTTCCTAATGAGACTTTTGTAGGTTTTGGACTATTTATTATCTTTACATAATAAATAATAATGGAAGGAGCTTTTCTTTCTTTCTTTAATCATTAATATTATTAATATATTTATTCTTTATACATCCCTTGTATAAAATACATAATAATATAATATTTGTTAACATTTTTCTTTGGGCATCCTATACCATGATCCCTAAACTTAATGACAGTTCTTCATTAAGGTCAAGTAGGTAGAAGGTTAGGTCTAATAGGCTAGGAAAATCTAAACATCCTTTCATGTTAGATTTCCCTCGTATAACGGGGTAGTTCTTCAGTACTTGATGAGAATACAAAATTCAAAATTTCATTTAATCACTTATAAATAAGTATGATGAGATCAATATTTTTTTCTCGATTCATTTTCACTCAAAAGTTATTAAATTATTTTTAGTAACCCCTAACTCTTACCAAAGCCCATACTCAATTCTTTAAGAGGGAGTTACAAATTATTGCAATTCCATATCTCTTCACTCAACACTAATGCTAGGATGTACTTGTACGATACACCTAGGGATGCAATGGCCAAGGATTCGATGTTCCAGAGCTTATGCTCAACATCAACATGGAAGGCTATAGGGATTATGCCCAACACCTCCAAAAATTATTTTTTCATGTGTTTTAAAGCTTCTCGCTCAACACAAATGTATGTACTCATGTGCTCCAAAGCTCCTCGCTCAACACAACATTAATTACCCATGTGCTCTAGAGCTTATCGCTTAAGACAAAACATCTCATCAAGCATGTGCTTTAGTGTCCATGCCCAACACAAACAAGCATATATATATATATATATATATATATATATATATATATATATATATATANAGTGGGGTCTTCGACCTAATATATCAAAATAAAATATGAAGTCAATATCATAATCAATAGGCACATGCCTATAAGTATCAGGTCCAAAATTCAGGATATTACACCACGTGTCATGAATAAATTGGAAGTGGTATTTCATTTATTAAAAACTTTGTTTGATCGTCAATAATTTATAACAAAACTAATTCAAGTTTATTACTACATTAAAAAATAGAACTTAAAAAAAATTGATTATGTTATGTTATGAGAAGACCAAAACAACTTCATATTTTTTTAAGATTTCTTAATATGTCCAATTCCACCAACTAGTAATAATTCATTCTTATGAAGACCATATAATCTAATACTCTCTCAAAATGTTGGTGAAAATATATGTTATCTAATTCAACATTTAATTGTCAACCCGGGAAGGTAGCTTATGAGAGGAAAATACTATATGTCCAGAACTAAAGTCTAGATTATTATAGGTTATCCTAACTTATACCAGTGAAGAATGATCTTTTAAATTGAAAATCACAACAAAAACCTCAAATTACTGCATTTAAATGAGATTCTAAGAAGACTTACTAAGCTTTAATTGAAAATTGATTCTACGCTATTACACCTACTAGAAATGAAATGAACTGAAGAAATGGAACTCACAAAGTCTAAAGCAATGAAAAGCTTTGTAAATAAAAATGAAAAACTAATTATAAATTCAAATGGGAAATGAAGATGAAATGCTGAACCTACTTATAGCTGCTGAAAATTAACAAGATCTATGGTAACATATTAAACAAATATATCCTATCTAGGTTCTGAGCATGGAAAAAAATAAAAGGAAATGATAAACTATTTAAATCATAATAAAAAGACAACTAAACTAATCCTATTTAAACCACAACTATTTGCTATTTCCACGGTAAAATGGATTCTAAGTGTTAGTGGATTTCATCATCATTATAACTAGAATAATTAATCTATGCATAAGTATAAAACTAAATATGAAATGATGAAGATGGATTCGAATCACATTTAGCTATAGAACACAGTAGAATGATGGAAAATTAACCTATACCTTAGCTAACTATTAAAGCATAAAAAAAATACCTAAAATTTTGGAAAAGAATTAAAATTATGTCTAAGTGCGAATGGAGTACTGAAAAATAGTATGAGTGAAGGTGTGAACGGGATGGTTAAGGTGTGAACATAATGCTGAAAAACAGTCTTAACTAAGGTGTGAGTGGCAGGATGTATCAATTTTAAAGATGAAAATTACATGAAAACAAGAGAAAATTGTATTTTATAAACAACAGAATAATTACAACTATTGAACAACTCAAAATCTATATATTCTATTATGTAAGTAAACCAAAGACTTAACATTTTGAGAATTAAAATACAATCTTGTTATATGAATTTAAGTTGAAAACTAGTTTTGAGCAAAGCGAAGCTTGTTCTACTATGAAAGAAAACTAACTATGAGCATTTGAAATGAAAGACTATTTGAATAAACTAATACTTACTTGTTCTAACTACTTAATTGCATTTATATTGAAAGCTACCTCCTACTGTATATTAACCAAATGAATTTGAAAATACCATTCTTTCTAATTGATGACATCTACAACAATAAAAACTAATTCTTGGATCGAAGAAGCGAAGAAAATAAAATGAATTCAAATGTGTGAAGGATAAACTAACTTCAAACCCTAGTCTATGTTAAGAGCAATAATACTACTTGCATCAAATAAATAAAAATGCTAAAGTAAATCGAAGACTACTGTGCGAGAAAAACTAATCACTATTGAAATAAATGGAAATAGTAAATGTAGTAAATGTTATTTATGAAATTTACTTAAGCTCCATTTACGAATTGAAAGTATATCTATGAAATACAAAAACTATTTATAAAATGAACGAATCAGAGATCTCTTTTCCTACTTAATGAATTACAATGAGCTCATTCGACATAGCACATAGCCCATAGGGACAAAATTGAAAACATTCATATGGTAACGAAAGGAAAGAACGTTATGAGCATATATAAGAAAGAAAAAAACATTTTTGCATAGTAAGAACAAATCATACGGTACTTAACAGAATTGATAGAGGTAAAACGTAAACTCCATATACTTTTGAGGGGCCCTCTCAGGAGCAGAGGTAGATTCGATGAATTACTCCATCACTAGTTGTATAGAAGCAAAGACTCAAATGGAACAGGAATAACAAATAAATTCACTATTATTAAAATCCAAGCTTGTACAATATAGTCCATCTCTAGACCTCTAGGGTCTAATTTATACATGAACAACCTAGTGGGGAAGGATAGAGTCGAATCCCCAAATTTCCTAAGCTATTACAACTAATTTCTAAATTTAGAAAATAGCCAAACACGTTTTCTAGAAAATCTTGTTTCCGAGAAACACAAAATCCTCCCAAATGGCTTTGAATTTTCACAAAATTCCTAACAGTGACCTAAATGGGCCTATTCTACACAAAAACCATGTGCCAAAATTTTCAATTTTGCCTCCGTTTTTCCACAGATCCAGCCCGAAATTTCTCTATCTGTTAAAAACACGTTTTTGATAGAAAATGAATGAAGGTCCGAATGGATGTCTAGATGATCTGTAATGGAAGTTAGTTAATAAATCTTCTTTCTTATCAGAATTGATGCTGGGTTGTTGCATGAGTTGATTGTCAAATGGGTTTGCTTGCTGGTAATTTAACTAGGTGTTGGTTTAGAAGTATCTTAATCCCCTTTCTGGGCTCCATTCCATCACGTGAAATTGCAAACCAACAGTATGTTATATTTCAAATATTATGATAACCTTTTGATAATTTCATACCATTTCAAATTAAATAGCATATTTAATGGAGTTAGTTTAAAGTGGCATTCATTAATATTTTTTTATTATGTATTTCATGCCATAATTAATGTGGCGCACATTTAGTTTTAAATATATGTTAAAACCAACATATTTTCATTGGTTAATGGTATATATATGGTTTATATCAAATCATTTTCATTCAATCATAATATCCATAACAAAATTCATGTGAGGATGAATAAAGTCATGTAGTTTTTAAATCGTTATTTTTTATGTTTTTAATCCAAATACCTGAAACCTATAAGTGGCTTTTAAAAATAAAGTGATTTAAGGTTAAACAATACTTTTAATATTTAATTCTTTTCATGTTTAATACTTTTATTTTTTAATTAATGTTTAAAACTCATTATCACTTTATGGTTTTAATCTGTACATGTAGGATCAATAAGAACTGGAATACACAGATAAGCCAACCCAGTAAACCAACATGCGATCAAACCTAGTTCAGAACTCATGATTGAAAGAGGTACAAAATAAAGTACCAGATTGAGGGTTGTATGGTCCATAATACATCAAAAAGAAGTAGATTAGGTTTTCTTTATGTTTAATAGTTTTCAATAATAAAAATAGAGTAAATATAGCATCATTGAACATAGATGTACTAAATTATGGTATATAGGATGGGGAATTAATGTAAATAACATCATTATAGAATACAATTCCGGATCCCAACACTCCCTTGGACCAAAGGTATGGCATGTACGCATGCCTTAAATGAATTGGAAGTGGTATTTTATTTATTAAAAACTTTGTTTGATCATCAATAGTTTATAAAAAAATTGAGACAACTTTATTACTGCATAAAAAACTAAAACTTAAAAAAAAAAAATTAATGTTATGTTATGCGAAGACCAAAACAACTTCATATTTTTTTAAGATTTCTTAATATGTACAATTCCTCCAACTAGTATTAATTCATGCTTATGAAGACCATATAAACTGAGTCTCTCTCCCCCATATCAAAGGTATGGCACGTCCCCATGGCAAGAATGAATTAAGACTGGATTGTGTTCTCTTATCTTAACACTATGGATCAACAACACTCAACAAGTAATATCATACTAAGGAATATTATTCAATACATGCAAATTCATCAGTTTATGCTTAGGAAAACAACATATAAGTTATGCTAGGATATTTTTCTCATGTCTCCGAAATGGAAAACATGAGGGTATATAGAGTCCGTAAATCCTATAGGGAACCATTCATCCCAGCTAATTCTCAAGGGTTTATCGTCATTCAAGTAATTATGGACAGAGTTTGCATTTGAAGGTCATTAGACTGCTAAGTTTATGAGTCCCACTTCTAGGATAGTGATATCCTAGGTGTAGTATAAATTAGACAACAGGGTCTTAAGTGAAAATTACAAACATTCTCAAATGGCAGATAGATGAAGTTCATTTACCATAACATAACCATATATACTCCTTTCTAGCTAAAATCACAAACAGTTCCATACATTGAGACATAGAAGATCCATCTTCTTTGCATAAATTATCCTCTCTAGGTATATTGCCCTCTTTTAGCTAGGCCTGTTCAGTACCCCATCAGGTTTAGCTAGTGATACCCCAGGCCGGTACCCACTGCCAGTAAGCTTGTTCAGTAATTCGGTGAGTCAACCTATTAAACCCATTTTTCATCAAAGGCTCTTGTCCCAGTGTTTCCACTCCCTATATATTTTTGGCAATTAAATTTTCCTATGAAGGCGTGAATGGGGGAGCATCTCTAAAAACCATGCGATAGGATGGGATGGTATATGGGTTGGAGGATAATTTATTCTTGAACCAAATAAATATATTTTTCCCAAAATATTGGATACTGCAAGTGAGCTAACCAAATCAAAGGCATAGATGGTTGAGTTTATTAATGTGAAGTTGATGGAGCCATAATCTAATGAATGAAAGGTGTCTCTAGTACCAAAACTTGCCTCTTTCATATACAGTTATAGTGGTTTTTCCCACAAACTAGGAATTTCATACACCCTTATGCTACTGTGTAGTAGAAATGCTTAAATAACATGCCCTGATAATGAAGCTAGGATGTATGATAGGTTTTAGGTAGACCTTAATTTCTGGAAAATCCCCATGATGTTTAAAGTTGGTCTTGAGTAATTCATATAGTTAGAAATATGTATGTATGAAAATGAATAATGATGTAAGATTGTTTTTGGTTTAGTTATTAACATTATCTTCTTCTTAGTTCTTCTATTTGGAAAAATAAATAAATAACGAAGGTGCATAAATATTTAAGCGAAACAATAGAGGAAATTTCAACTCAAAAAGGGACTCCTAAAAAAATTAATAAAACAATAGTTAAAATAAAAATAATAATATTGATTAATTTTGGAGGAAGAAAAGAAAAAAACTACTTTTTTGTTTGTATTTTTGACATATCTTCCCCTTGTTTTACTCAAATTTTGATTGGGAGAGCTCATTGAATGTGGAATTAAATTCCGCATGCAATGAGTGCCCACTCCACATACTTTTGACAAACCCCTCTACCCCAAAGAAAATAAATACCTGAAAAAACGTGTTGATGATGTCATCATCATGTTTTTTCAGGTATTTCTTGTTTTTTGGGTAGCGGGGTCCGTCAAAATATGTTGAATGGGTCTGCTGATTGAAAATTGAGTAAAAACATAGGGATATATGTCGAACATACAAACAAAAACAATATTTTTTTGATGATACCTATCCCCGTATTTATATTAATAACGTGTTTAAGACCTATATGGTATTTCAAATTTAAAGCAATTTCATTGGATAACACATGATGACATGGAGTTTGAATTAGATTTAAAAGGCCCATTTTGAGCTGAAATTTCCTCTAATGCATGCAACATTTTATTTATATACATATTTTCCTATCCTAAGAAGAAAGAAAACATTTTTATTCAAGTATAGGAGCTCTTCCAATGTAACCAAGTGTGAAGCAACATAGAAAATATACCTTTATCCACATATGTGAAGCAGGGTACTTTTTAAGTATTCTAATATTATACTTAAATATAGTATTCTAGGTGATTGATTTGGATTGAAAAAAACATGTTTATAGATAGGCAGGAGAATATTAAATATGAAACATAAAATTAACACTCAAATCTGTAAATTTTGGTGAATATTATGATAAATAAAACATATTTTATGTAAATATAGGTGATATTAGACACTAAAAATGACCAAATAGTGAAATTATTTTTTGGAAGAAACCCAAAAAAAAGCCAATTGAAGAAATTTGGCCACTAAAAATTAACCTGATGCAAAGGTTATTGCAGTGATTACCTAAATGTGGAAGCTCAACCAGCTTACTTTTCTTGGCATGAATAGGTTTTGAATGAAGGAATGGTGTTGTAGTCGAGTTACCTCTTGGAACCAGCTTTTGATATAGTCTTGGTACTCACCTTCCTTCTTTATGTCATGCAAACCCTCTTCCTTTAGTTGAGCAGTTGTTTAAGCACATGATGGATATATTGTCATGTGTATCGAGAACTCTTCGATTTCTAGTTCCTCTCCTTCGGATGTAATCCCTAATGTATTAGCTTCTTTTGAAATGTCACAAAGAACATATTTTTGTAGTTCTTGGGATTTTGGTCCATTTGTCATTTCAGTAGTGATTAATAAGCTCTCAACTGCTATCAAGAGGTTCTCTTCTTGAGAGGTAGAGATCGATATCCCATATGTTGCTAGGAGTTGAGAAAGTTCTCTCATACTAATGACCACCTTTGAATCCATTTGGTCGGTTGATAAGCCTTTCTTCACACAAGGATTAGTCTCAGGGGTTCTTACAACACCCAAAAAATTTATATGTTTTTGAGAAGCTATCTACTACTAAACCAAATTTGTGATTTACATACTTGAAATTAACTTGCAGAAAGTAAACACAATCATACAGAAAGAAAACTAGACTTGCATAAGAGTAAATTGTTAAAAAGTAAAATACCTATTTTTTCATAATAAAAGCCTACGTGCATGAAATTAAACTATGGAAAAATAAACTATCTACATTTGCAGAAAGAAAAGTACACTTAACTATGGGAAAGTAAAATATATATGTTTGTGGAAAGAAAAATACACCTAACTATGGGAAAGTAAACCATCTATAGTTGCACAAAGAAAAGTACACTAAAGGGAAATACATCAAACTTTGTGAAGTAAACACACTTGTTTGAAAAAGGGAACAACAAGGCCTTGGGGCACCTGACTATAGTGGATGCGCAGGTTCTTACCTCTCATCTTACCGTTCTCCCCTCCCACTTATTGTGTAATGTAAAGTTATCCTATCTACCCCTATCTACCTAGAATCCTATCCCTTTAGCACCTCCTCGACAACAGCACCAAAATGTTGGTGAAAATATATGCTATCTAATTCCACATTTAATTGTCAACCTAAGAAGGTGGCTTATGAAATGCAAACACTATATGTGAAAAACTAAAGTCTAGATTATTTTAGGTTATCCTAACCTATACTAGTGAAGACTGATCTTTTGATTGAAAATTACAACAACAACCTAGAATTTCCACATGTAAATGAGATTCTAAGAATACTTATTAAGCTTAATTGAAAATTGATTCTACGCTATTACACCTACTATAAATGAAATGAACTGAAATGGAACTCACAAATTCTAAAGTAATGATAAGCTGTGTAAATGAAAATGAAAAACTAATTATAAATATAATGGGAAATGAAGATGAAATGTTGAATCTACTTATAACTAATGAAAATTGATAAGATCTATGTTAACATATTAAACAAATCTATGCTATCCAGGTTTTGAGCATGGAAACAAATAAAAGGAAATCATTAACTACTTAAATCATAATAAAAAGACAACTACACTAATCCTATTTAAACCAACTATTTTCTATTTCCACGATAAAATGGATTCTAAGTGTAAGTGGATTTCATCATCATTATAACTGGAATAATTAATCTATGCATTGGTATAAAAATAATATGACATGCTGAAGATGGATTCAAATCCCAATTAGCTACAGAACACAGTAGAATGCTGGAAAATTAACCTATACCTTAGCTAACTATTTCTGCATAAACAAAATACTAAAAATTCTAGAAATGAATTAAAATTATATCTAAGTGCGAATGGAGTACTTAAAAATAGTATGAGTGAAGGTGCGAACGGGATGCTAAAAAATAGTCTGAATTAAGGTGTGAAGAGAATGCTAAAAAATAATCTAAACATAGGTACGAGTTGTTGGCCATATGAATTTTGAATATACAAATTACATGAAAATAAGATAAAATTGTATTTTATAAACAGCATAATAATTACAACTATTGAACAACTCATAATCCATATATTCTATGATCTAAGTAAATCAAAGACTTAACATTTTCATAATTAAAATACAATCATGTGCTACGAATTTAAATTGCAAACTAGTTTTGAGCAAAGTGAAGCTTCCTCTACTATAAAAGAAAAAAAAATATGAGCATTTGAAATGGAAGTCTATTTGACTAAACTAAAACTTACTTGTTCTAACTACTTAATTACATTTATATTGAAAGCTACCTCCTACTGCAAATTAACCAAATGAATTTGAAAATACCATTCTTTCTAACTGATGATAGCTACAACAATAAAAACTAATTCTTGCATCCAAGATGGAAAGAAATAAAAAAGAATTCAAATGTGTGAAGGAGAAACTAAATTTAAACCCTGGTTTATGCTAAGAACAATAATACTACTTTCACAAAATAAACTAAAATGCTAAAGTAAATCAAATAGTACTGTGCAAGAAAAACTAATTACTATTGAAATAAATGGAAATACTAAATATAGTAAATGTTATTTATGAAATTTAATTAAACTCCATTTACGAATTGAAATTCTATCTATGAAATACAAAAACTATTTATAAAATGCACGCAACAGAGATCTATTTTCCTACTTAATGAATTACAATGAGCTCATTGGGCATAACGCATATCACACATGGATAGAATTGAAAACATTCATATAGTAACAAAAGGAAAGAACATTATGAGCACATATAAGGAAGAAAAAAATGTTTATGCATAGTAAGAACAAAGCATACAGTACTTAGCAGAATTGACAGAGGTAAAATGTAAAATCTATCTACTTTCGAGGGGCCCTCTTAGGAGCAGAGGTTGATTCCACGAATTACTCCATCACTGGTTGTATAGAAGCAGAGACGCAAATGGAACAGGAATAGAGAAGAAATTAAGTATTATTAAAATCCAAGCTTGTACAACAAATTCCATATTCATATCTCTAGGGTCTAATATATACATTAACAACCCAGTGGGGAAGGATAGATTTGAATCCCCCAATTTCATGATCTGTTACAACTAATTTCTAAATTTAGAAAATGGTTAACCACGTTTTCTGGAAAAGTTGGTTTCAGAGAACCACAAACTGCTCCCAAATGGCTTTCAATTTTCACAAAATTCTTGAAGGGGACCTGAATGGGCCTATTTTGCACAAAACCCATGTGGTATAATTTTCAATTTCACCACCGTTCACCGGCAGATCCAACATGAAATTTTACTGTCAATTAAAAACACATTTTTGAAAGAAAATGAATGAAGATCTGAATGGGCATTTGGATGAACTATAACAGAAATTAGTTAATAAATCTGGTTTCTAAGCATAATTTCTGCTCGATTGCTGCATGAGTTTATTGTTGGTTGGGGTTGCTTGCTGGTAATTTATTTATGTGTTGGGTTAGAAGTATCTTAATCCCCTTTGTATGCTCCATTCCATCATGTGAAACTACAAAACAACAGTCTCTTATATTTCAAATATTATGATTACCTTTTGATACTTGCATACCATTTCAAATTAAATAGCATATTTAATGGAGTTAGTTTAAAGTGGCATTCATTAAAAAAAAAATTATTATATATTTCATGCCATAATTAACGTGGTGCACATTTAGTTTTAAACATTTGTTAAAACCAACATATTTTCATTGGTTAATTGTATATATATGTTTATATCAAATCATTTTCATTCAATCATAATATCCATAACATACTTTATGTGAGGATGAATAAAGTCACTTAATTTTTAATTCGTTACTTTTTATGTTTTTAATCCAAATGGTATTGAAACATATAAGTGGCATTTAAAAATAAAGTGATTTAAGGTTTAACAATTATTTTAATATTTAATTTTTTAATGTTTAATACCTTTTTTTATTAAACTTAAATCAATTTTTAAAATTTGTTATCACTTTATGTTTTTAAGATGCAATCAAACCTAGTTCAGACCTCATGCTCGAAAGAGGTACAAAATAGAGTACCAAAATGAGGGTTGTATGGACCATAATACATAAAAAAGAAGTACATTGGGTTTTCTTTATGTTTAAAAGTTTTCATTAATAAAAATAGACTAAATATTTCCTCATTGAACATATATGTACTAAATTATGGTATATAGGATGGGAAATTAATGTAAATAACATCATTATAGAAGACAATTCCAGAGCCCAGCACCTCTTTTTCCATCCTGTGTGTTTCTGTCAGCAACCCTATGGCCTCTTTAATATTAAAACTTCCAAGGTTGGATTAAACCCAATGTATCTTATCCGAGCCATCGTTCTAGGGGATCTTCCTTGAGCATAATTCCATGTAAAAATCCTCAATGTCCTCTATTGGTGCCAGAGTTTTCCACCATTCTTTCCTTTTCCATGTCTAAAATATTTTGTCACGGGACCGGGGCTCCCAAAATTCCTTTACCTTTATCATTGGACTATTATGGAGATGATATATTAGAGCCAGAACATCGTCTCGACTGGAAATGCTCGGATCCTGGTTCCAAGCGTCGTTGATGAGCCTAGCAGTGATGCCATCTTGTGTCTCCCAGAAACTATGAATTTGGATGATGTGTAATATCCTGAATTTTGGACCTAACACTTATAGGCATGAGCCTATTGATTATGATGTTATCTTGATAGTGTAATTGGATATATTAGGTCGAGGACCCCACTGCATATGAAAATGATGATTTTGTTTATATATTGGGTGTAATCCAATTATTGATGATATATATATACTTTTTTGTGTTGGGCGTGGACCCTGAAGCACATGATTGGTAAGATGTTTTGTTTTGAGAAAGGAGCCCTGAAGCACATGTGTAATTTACATTTTGTGTTCAACAAGGAGCTCTCAAGCACATGTGTAATTAATGTTTTTTGTTGATCAAGGAGCTCTATAGCACATGGGTAATTAATATTTTTTGTCGAGAAAGAAGCTCTGGAGCACATGAGTACTTACATTTTTATTGAGCGAGAAGATCTGGATCACATGCAAAGATAATTGGCAGTGTTGGGCATAATCCCTGGAGCCTTCCATATTGATTTTGAACATAAGCTATGGAGCATCGGATCCTTGGCCATTGTATCCCGTGTGTATCCCTAGGTGTATTATATAAGTACATCCTAGCATTAGTGTTGAGCGAAGAGATCTGGAATTGCACTAAGTTGTATTTCCCTATTTAAGCATCAAGTATGGGCTCTGGTAAGTGCTACGAGTTACTAAAAAGAATTTAATAACTTCCGAGTGAAAACGAATCAAGAAAAATATTGATCTCATCAAACTTATTTATAAGTGATTCAATGAAATTTTGAATTTTTGTATTCTCATCAAGTACTAAATAACTACCATGTTATACGAGGGAATCCAACATGCTTATATGTTTAGAGTGTCCTAGCCTAGTAGAACTAACCATATACCTATTTTGACCTTAATGAAGAAGTGTCAATAAGTCTAGGGATCATGGTATATGATTCCCAAAGACAAATGTTAACAAATGTTATATTATTATGTATTTTATACATGGTATGTATAAAGAATAAATAGAATAATAATATTAATGATGAAAGGAATAAAGAAAAGCTCCATCCAGTATTATTTATTATTAAAGATAATAAATAGTACAATACCTACAAAAGTCTCGAACTAGTTGAAAGTTTGTAAGTTAAAGTATTAAAAATTACACCAAATTAATTAAAAATGGTTAAATAAAGAAATCAAGGTTTCTTAATTTAACTGTCCATTTGACTAAAAAAGTATGTCTATAAAGTCGCAAGCCAAGGAAAGGCTTGGAGTTCTGATCTATCTTCTAGGAGTCATTATTCTGCCTGTTTTATTCTCAAGTGAATTCTTGGAGAACAATTTCATGTAAGGAAAAGGATAACTGATCTAGAAATGATATATCGGTTAGCAAACCCTACCTTAGGAGATCTAAGCTACTTGCATGTTGGAATCCATCTTGGTGGGATCCAGATTGAAAGCAGGAATGGTTCCGGGTCATGGTTGGGTGGAACGTGGTAGTTCCCAAGTAATTCGGTCATCTAATACAGATGTCATATATGCTTATGAATTGTTAATGCTGATTATTCAAGTGTGCAGCTTCAGCCATTAAAGAAGCTTCAAAAATTACAGGTATGAGATCCTAGTCTGCTTGTTTCATCTTCTAGCATAAAATGTTGGATGAGATAGGTAATGGTTCATATTATATCTCATAACCTCATTTATTTGTTTCTCTATTAAAATATCCTAGGGTTTACATCCTTAAAGTATAACCCTAGGTTGAAATTTATTTCATTTGCTTAAGTTACGAGAGTTTATTCATTTAAGATTACTTATATACTATCTTACTATTTAAAAGGTGTTTTATTGCAATCTAGGTTTTATTTCAAGTCTATTATATAGATACATACTAGCTCAAATCTAGGGTTTCATTTAAAACCTAGGTCTCTATTACCAATTTAAAATTTACAAGTAAACTAATGAGAACACTACTCATAAACATGCATTAACATTTCTGGAACAAAATACAAATCTAATCTACTCAATAATAATTATATATAAAGAACAATTTATAAACATTCTATACTAAATCCAAGGTACAAATAAGTGAAGACCTTTCAAGGTTTGTATAATTAAATATACATTAAGTACCAAACCATTTTCCATTAAAAATAACATCATCATAAGAACTTAACCAATGTAAGCATCGTGGCCATTCATTGGTAAATGTCAAGTTCCATTTCCTAATTAAAATCCATAGTCCTAATATATAAATATACATAATCAGAATCATATGGATAAATCATTTAAGTCCCATCTAATATTACTCACAGCTATCACATAACAAGTAACCGAGTAACTTTTCATTAATTAAATTAAAACCCTTAAGCTACTAGAGGTCGTAGTATCGAATCCTATGGGTATCCAAACCTAAGTCGTAGGCCATAATAAAAACCACAATATAAATTCATATGCAGTAATAATTTACATAACCATGCATTCATTCCTTATAACATTTAAAACCATATATTTACACTAGTACACAGGAACCAAATTATAAACCATGTCCTAATCTCTACACAGTCCAAGTAAATATAAAGGAGAGGGAAGGAATCGAATCCTGTGGGAACCTAAGCCCCAAATAGTAACCATATATTTTATTTACATACTCATTAAATCAACAAAGACTAGGATTCAAATCCTGTAGATTCGTTCTACAATTATCAAGGCCACAGTATACATAGAATGCATGCGGGCTACAATAACATGTTAAAAATGCTACAGCAAGGTCGTGAGATCCTTTGTCTACACTCACATTGTAAGAGTGGCCTTGGCTGCATTAACTAAATACACAGTCCCTTAAAAGTAAACCCTGAGATATTGTATGCGTTTTAACAAGTCAACCTACAACAACGATAGCCATCATGGGTTTAAACCCATGACTCTTTCACATTCAACATTACATACTAATAAATGAAATAGTAACGAATTGCAACCATCCAAACTATCACACTAACCATGGGGAGTGCTCATGCCATACATGGAATGGCCCCAACCCATACGTTGTCAAGTATTACAGCTAAGAAATGAATATAATCATTTATACACAGACCATCCACGAAGGCGAATGCCACATAAATCCAAGATTTAAAAATAACAACACATTATCAAAAGCATAAGATAGATTTATTTAAACAGTAACCATTAAATTCTTCAATCGAATTTTACACAGTCATTCCAATGGCTATGGCACCATTGAAAGCAATGAGTTTAAAGCTCTAAACCAAAACACAATTTACATTAAAAAATACATAGTCTATTAAAATTCCCAAGGTTCCTCATTTGATGCTAACAACACCATTATTTTACAAACCCAAATCATTTTCATACCCATGCCCGAAGGAAAATCAAAACCCCATAGTAAAACACCAACTACAACAACCTACAACCCAGTCTTAAGGCCGATAGGTGATAAGCTTACGCTTGTGTAACATCATTACCATGACTACAATGGAATCATCCTTGAACTTACAGCGAAGCTCTGATCCATCCCACTCCTTTCCAATCCTGTCACATGCAACCACCAAAATGATGAGGGATGAGAAGTATGCAATTGAATAAGCCATGAAACAAACATAAAACACTATCATGAAACCAATGAAGCATACCTTTGTTAACCAGGGATTCGCATCCATCCATTGTGCATAGAAAATACCAAACCATCAATGAGCCAAGAAAAATAACCAAGTCATTCATGGACCCAAGCCCTAAGCTTGGGATGCCCCAAACCCCAAGACGCATTAATGGTGTTATCCTAGTGTCCATTATCAACCCAAAACCCACATCTCCATAGTTTAAAATTGTTTCATTAACATTGGTCTCCATTTCCATGCAAGGTCTTAAACCCCATCACATAATGTCAAACCATATGTTATAACTCGCCACCCCAATGCTTAATACAAGGTATAGTATTACATCTATCATATAACCATAGGCTTAATCCTTAAACATTTACTTTCAATTTTTTCCCTAAGCCTGAAGCTTAGAACCATGGCATATGAAATATGTCGTGGTATTATCGCTATGTATAAAATCGAGATTTGGTCCTTAAATCAAAAGTTTAAAACCTGTCAAGAGAAATAAAAATACATGTTAATACTTTTAATGCAATGAATTTGAATTACAAATAGATTAAGATAGGAACAATGGATCTATAATTTACATAAGGAATAGTAGGCGTCACATAGATAATCTATCTAGGTACATAAATGGTAAACACAGTAATTACCTCATTATCAAGATGAGTTTGTAAGAAACCGTAAAATCAACTAGTAGGTACATTAATGATCAAAATATTCAACACTCCTTAAAAACAAGTCTCTGTCACTAAGTATAATCTGCATATAGTGAAAGAGGTACCTTAGTTCAAATAGAACTAAGTAATCCCGCTAGACAAGTAGAATCTTTACCTCTCAGTTAGTCACATGGGAGAACTAGTCATGCCACTCCGCCCACTTTAGTTCCAGAAATAAAGTTAAGTTAGAACCATATAAATAACAAGTAAGACTATGCAGAAATGAATGATGCATATAATCAAGTAATGACACATACACAATAATGTATAACCATAAGAATAATCTAGTAA
The DNA here is from genome assembly GCA_001517045.1 of Pseudotsuga menziesii. Taxonomy (NCBI): domain Eukaryota; kingdom Viridiplantae; phylum Streptophyta; class Pinopsida; order Pinales; family Pinaceae; genus Pseudotsuga; species Pseudotsuga menziesii. The sequence continues at coordinate 224,231 of LPNX011105601.1, forward strand.
ACAAGCATTAGGATATTGCAAGTAAGATACAATAATATTCATAACTGAAAGTAAGATGATAGAACATAAGATCAACAGCTTACAACCAAACAGTGGTACATTCAATGTACGTTATATTCCACAAGTTCAATAATGTTTTGGATAGGTAGTTTTTACTAGCCTAACAAAAAAAAATTCAATTTTTGGGGACATTACAAGTGGTATCAGAGCCCAGTTTAATTACTAAGAGACCTATGGGCGCACCAAGAATTTACTACAAAGAAAATAAAGTATGTAATTAAATTTTGTTGCTAACAAAAAAATTTCTGTCATTAATTTTTTTTGCAAATTACAAGAATTTTTACAAAACAGTTCATATTATTAATACTGATAAAGGTAACAGTCAGCTAGGAAAGATGAACACCCCCACCTCGGAACCATATCTAGTGGTGGAATTAAATTATGATATTTTGAAGATGATACACAGTCTTCAAGAAGAATTTCAAAGTTTCAGAGAAGATAGTCTAAATGAAAGAAAATAACAACAAGCTATTAAGAAGCATTACTGAGAAATATGGCGGGAGGAATCTCGCACAAAAATCCTACTCCAAACAGGTCAAAAAGAGAACCTTAACATGAATGGGTAAGCATCCCAAGAGAATAGGAAAAAGAGGAATGTACACCTGAAGCACCAAAAGGAGATCATCAGAGTCCTTCATGTGATGATTATCTTTCTTCACGAAGAAAGAAAGAAAGAAGCAATGACAGTCTTCAGGGGGGGTTTAGAAAAATAAGATCCCCAACCTATGAAGGTGAAGTAAACACTTGGGAGAAAGCTGAAGAGTGGCTTCTGGGTATGAGAAAATATTTCCAAGTTCATAACTACTCAAGTGAGATGAAGGCTCGACTTGCCATCTATAATATAAATGTTAAGGAAGCAAGATGGTGGAGGGATTTGAAACACACCATAAAATATGAGATAAGAGAAATACATTGGGATAACTTCCGAAAAAAATTCCAAGAAAAGTATATGTCAAAAAGGTTATTTGACCGAAAGGTGTGAGAGTTCCATGAACTACGCATGGGTTCCATGACAATGGATGCTCTTATTAACATATTTATAGATATGTTACACTATGTACCATACATTTAGGATGAAAAAGTAAAGATCCAGCAGTTTTTAGGATCTCTTCCACCCAATTTTCGGAAAAGGATTGAGTTCGACATGCCAAAAAATTTGGATACCACGTTGTACAAGGCCAAGCTCTGTTATGAGCATGAGCACCTACAGTAAGAGAACATGAAACAAAACATAGACAAGTCTAAGAACTTTTTTGATAAATGCAGGCCGAGGTTTAACCCCCATCCATACAAAAAGTAGAATAACAACTTTCCAGCAAACAAGAACTTCAATAAATCTTGTACAAATCATTATGTACCAGTTCCTAATGTTAACAAGCCAGTAGCAAGTGGAGCCAATTCTACTCTGCTACTGATCAAGTGCTGGAAATGAAATGGGCATCATTATTATCGAGATTATAAGAACAAGACTAGTGGGGCCTTCCATAACTTATAAGAGGAAACAACTGCTGAGGACATAGCGGGAACACCATGAATTTATACAGCATTGGATGGCCGACAGGGAGACCGTCAAGCTATAATGGTTGATATAGAAAGTAATATATTGAACACCTCTATTTCAATACTTATTGATCTCTGTGCTTGCCAAAGCTATGTTTCACCTAAAATTGTTGATGTATGCAAACTAGGAAAAGAAAAGCATGATAAACCTTGGCTGGCACAGTTAGAAATAGGTAGAAAACAGAAAGTTTCGGAAATAGTTAAAAACAGTGAGGTAAACCTGAATGGTTTTCCTACGAAAGTAAACCTGGACATCCTACACTTAGGATCATACAATATACTTATCGCCATGGATTGGTTGGAACAACACTATGTCATGCTCGATTTCTTACACAAGTCAATATTGTGTATTGATAGCTAAGGGAACCAAGTGAAGGTTCAAGGCATTCCAAATAAAGTTTTCGTAAGCCAAATATATTCCTTACAAGAGAAGAAATGCATGAGGAAGGGCTGCAAGTTATTTGCAGTAAAAATCTAAGATAGAGTGTGAAAGAGAACAACACATAGAAGACTCCCCCAGTCTTGGAGAATTCAAGGATGTGTTTCTCAAGGAAATACCAGGATTACCTCCGAAACGAGACCTAGAATTTTCAATTGAACTTACCCCAGGATTAGTTTCAGCTTCCAAATCCCCTTACCGCATGAGTGCAACTGAGTTGGTGGAACTCAAACTGCAGTTGCAGGAGTTGATAGAGAAAGGGTATATCTGACATAGTGTGTCTCCTTGGGGAGCACTGATACTGTTCGTAAAGAAGAAATACTATATGATGTGGATGTGCATCGATTACCATCATATTAACAAGATGACTATCAAGAACTGATACCCACTTCCTAGGATCGATGACTTGCTCGATCAGGTGGGAGGAGCCAAAATATTTTAAAAGATTGACCTACGATCTGGGTACGATCAGGTATGGATTTGCGATGAGGATATTAAGAAAACTACCTTTTGTACGAGGTACGGGCACTACAAGTTTGTAGTGATCCCTTTTGGGTTGACCAATGCACCTGTAAACTTTATGTGTATGATGAACAACCTATTCAGTAAGTATCTGGATAAGTTTTTCTTGGTCTTTGTAGATGACATCTTGGTTTATTCCAAGAATTAAGAGGAACATGAAGAGCACCTTCACATAGTACTACGACAAGAACACTAGCTTTATGCTAATTTTAGTAAATGTGATTTTTACAAACCACAGATACATTACTTAGGTCGCATTATCTCCAAGACAGGGATAGCTGTGGACCCATAAAAGATTAAATCCATAAAGGATTGGCCTACCCATACTAGTGTCATTGACATTAGGTCCTTGTTGGGACTAGCCGCATATTATCGAAAGTTCATTGAGAACTTCTCGAGAATCACCTGCCCCATGACTACTTTGCAAAAGAAATCAAATAAGTTCTTATGGACTGCCAAGTGCGAAGAAAGTTTTCAAAAACTTAAGAAGATTTTGATGACTACATTGATACTACGAATTGCTGATTCTGATGGGTATTTCATTGTTCACATGGATGCAAGCAAGGAACAACTTGGACAAGTCCTCTTGAAGAACAATCATGTGATCTTTTATGAATCATGGAAGTTAAAAGAGAATGCGTAGAAGTACCCCATTCACGATCTTGAGTTAGAAGCCATCATCCATGCTTTGAATATGTGGAGGCACTACCTCATTAGACGGAAGTTCCTTCTGAAGACAGACAATATGAATCTAAAATATTTATTCGATCAACCGGATCTGAATGCAAGGAAATCTAGGTTTTTAGCTTTCCTTATTGAGTACCATTTCGAGCTAAAGCATATTAAGGGAAAATACAACAAGGTTGTTGATGTTTTGATCCAATGAACTCTTATGATATATGAGGTGAATTTGAGTCAAACTAATGCATATTTGGATGAAAGGATTAGAACAGCCAACAGAGTTGACCCTTTCTATGTAGAAATCCTCAAGAAATTCCAAGAGGATAGGTTGTTTCAACAACAAAAATAATACAAGGTAGATGAATCTAGACTTCTATGGTCCAAGGATACATTGTACATTCTAGAAGGAGGGGACATTCAGTCCACCATCCTCATGGAATTTCATCGGGAACCCTACTCAGGGCACCTGGGATATCAAAAGATGATATCCTCTGTCAAGAGACACTTTTCTTTCTGGCCTAAGTTAAAGGCTGACATTGCGATGTTTATTGTGAAATGTCAGGAATGTCAGCTAGTCAAAGTTGAGCATCAGCATCCTTTAGGACTTCTGCAGCTATCACCCATTTTGGAATGGAAGTGGGAGGTCCATTAGAGGAATTTTGAGGTCTAAAATGGGCCTCCTAAGGAAAATAATAAAATAATAGTTAAAATAATAAAATAATATTTATTAATTTTTAAGGAAAAAGAAAAAAACTACTTTTTGTGTTCGTATTTTCAACATATCTCCCTATGTTTTTGCTCAAATTTTGATCAGGAGAGATTGTTGGATGCATAATTTGATTCTGCATCGAAATAGTACCCATGGTGAATACTTTTGATGGACCCCGCTACCCCAGAAACAATAAATACCTCAAAAGATATGATGATGACATCATCATCACATTTGTTTAGGTATTTTTTATTTTTGGGGTAGTGAGGTCCATCAAAAGTATCCACTGTGGGTACTCATTGGATGTAGAATCAAATTCTACATCCAATGAGCTCTCCCAATTAAAATTTGAGTAAAAACACACGGAGATATGTCGAAAATACGAACACAAAAATTAGTTTTTTTCTTTTTCCTTCAAAACAATTATATTTTTGTAGTCATTCACAAGTTGTCAAAAGCATCAAACTTCATTCCTGTGAAGTCAACCTACAAGGAAGTGCACATTGTTGATATATTCTTGAAGGAGATATTTATATTGCATGGGATACCCAAGGAAATCATCTTGGAAAGAGATGTTAAGTTTACAAGAAACTTTTCGAGATATTTATTCTATGGTTTGAAGACACAGTTGAACTTTAGCACTGCGTATCACCTGCAGACAGACGAGAAGATGGAAAGAGTAAACAAGATTGTTGAGGAGATGCATAGAATGTATGTCTTAAACAAACCCACTAAGTAGGAAGACTACTTGCATCTTGCATAGTCTTCGTATAGCAACGGTTATCAAAATTCCGCCAAGATGAGTCCCTTTGAGGTACTCTATGGATGGAAGTGTAGAACACTGATTACTTGGGATATCTCGGTGTATCAGCTCATGTTAGGTCCTGATTTATTAATGGACTTGGAACAGCTGGTTACCAAGCTTCAGGTGAACCTTAAAGAAGCAGAATACTGTTATAGCGGATTTCACCACACTAGGTGAATCACACATTGTATGGCATTCCCTTGTCCCGCTGCAGACTAATTATCCCCTTTGGACCACTTTATATCTTTTGATGTTACCTTGATCATCCCCAAAAAACATTATAATATTGATATACGCGGTTTTTTCCCCGATAACCGCGTACATACGCGGATATTCCCTCGATAGTCGCGTACATCGGGATGTGTGCATAAATCCAAATCCTTTTGGACTGTTCCTTGACTTGGATCCGACTCATATGACTCCTGGCCTTCCATATGCCTGGAGATCGCACGGATTTGACCCTTCAGTATCCCTTTGAAGAGCTATATAAGGAACCCCTTGGTACATTGAAAGCATAAGATAAAATTGAGAGCATCGAAATTATAGTCCATTGTTGCCAG
>LPNX011105601.1:232235-245836 GCA_001517045.1 Pseudotsuga menziesii
TTGTAATTAATGTTTTGTGTTGAGCGAGGAGCTCTGGAGCACATGTGCAATTAATTTTTTGTGTTGAGAGAGAAACTCTAGAGGACATGGGTAATTAATATTTTGTGTTGATAAAGAATGTCTAGAGCACATGATTATTTACATTTGTGTTGAGCGAGAATCTCTAGATCACATGAAAAGATAATTGGAAGTGTTGGGAATAATCCCTGGAGCCTTCCATTTTGATGTAGAGCATAATCTCTAGAGCTCGGATCCTTGGCCATTGTATCCCTAGGTGTGTCGTACAAGTACATCCCAACATTATTGTTGAGTGAAGAGCTCTGGAATTGCACCAAGTTGTAACTCCTCATTTAAGCATTGAGTATGGTCTCTTGTAAGTGCTATGGGTTACTGAAAAGAATTTAATAACTTCCAAGTGAAAATGACTCGAGAAAAATATTAATCTCATCAGAATTATTTATAAGTGATTAAATTAAATTTCAAATTTTTGTATTCTCATCAAGTACTGAAGAACTACCATGTTATACGAGGGAATCCAACATGCAAGGATGTTTAGAGTTGCATAGCCCAGTAGACCTAACCATCTACCTATTTTGATGTTAATGAAGAAGTGTCAATAAGTATAGGGATCATGGTATATGATTCCCAAAGACAAATGTTATGTTCTTATGTATTTTATACATGGTATGTATAAAGAATAAATATAGTAATAATATTAATGATGAAAGAAAGAAAATATCCATCCATTATTATTGATTATTAAAGATAATAAATAGTACAATACCTACAAAAGTCTAATTAGGAACTAGTTGAAATTTTTGAAGTTAAAGTATTAAAAATTACCCCAAATTAATTAAAAAGTGTAAAATCAAGAAATCAAAGTTTCTTGATTTAACTGTCCATTTGACTGAAAAGTATGTCTATAAAGTTTCAAGCCAAGGAAAGGCTTGGGGTTTTGATCTATATTCTCGTAGTCATTATTCTTCCTATTTTATTCTCAAGTGATTTCTTGGAGAACAATTTCCAGTAAGGAAAAGAAGAACTGATCCAGAACTGATATACCAGTTAGAAAACCCTACCTTAGGAGCTCTAAGCTACTTGCATGTTGGAATCCAGCTCAGGGGGATTCAGATTAAAACCAAGAATGGTTTGGAGTAATGGTTGGGTGGAACATGGTAGTTCCCAAGTGATTATGTCATCTAATATAGAGGTCAGATATTCCTATGAATTGTTAATGCTAGTTATTTAAGTGTGCAAGTTCAACCATTAAAGGAGCTTAAAAAATTACATGTATGAGATCCTAGTCTGCTTGTTTCATCTTCTAGCATAAAATGTTGTCTGAAATAGGTAATGTTTCATATTATATCTCCTAACCCCATGTATTTGTTTCTCTATGTAAATCTTCTAGGGGTTACATCCTTAAAGCATAACCCTATGTTCAAATTTATTTTATATGCTTAAGTTACTAGAGTTTATTCATTTAAGTTTACTTATGTAGTATCTTACTATTTAAACTATGTTTTATTGCAAGCTAGGTTTTATTTCAAGTCTATTATATAGCTGCTCTTTAGCCTATTTTACTCTACTGACAAATTCCATATGTTAGTAGAGCCATGTTAAATAAATACTAGCTCACGTCTAGGGTTTCTTTTAAAACCTAGGTCTGTATTACCTATTTAAAATTTACAAGTAAACTAACTAGAACACTATTTATAAACATGCATTAACCTCTCTCGAATAAAATACGAATCTAATCTACTCAATAACAATTATATCTAAAGAAAATTTTATAAACATTTTATACTAAATCCAAGGTACAAACCAACGAATACCTTTAAAGGTTTGTATAATTAAATATACATTAAGTAACAAACCCTTTTCCATTAAAAATAACATCATCATAACCACTTAACGAGAGTAAGCATCGTGGCCATTCATTGGTCAAGGTCAAGTTCCATTTCCTAATTAAAATCCACAATCCTAATATATAAATCTACATAATCTGAATTGTATGCATAAATCATTTAAGTCCCATCTAATATTACTCACAACTATCACATAACAAGTAACCAAGTAACTTTTCATTAATTAAATTAGTACCTTAAGCTACTAGAGGTCATAGTATCAACCCCTATGGGTATCCAAACCCAAGTCGCAAGCCATAATAAAAACAACAAATATAAATACATACAAAGTAATCATTTACATAATCATGCATTCGTTCCTTATAACATTTAAAAGCATGTATTATACTAATACATAGGAACCAAATTATAAACCATATCGTAATCTCTACATAGTCCAAGTAAATATACAGGAGAGGGAAAGAATCGAATTATGTGGGCACCTAAGCCCCAAATCATAACCATCCATTGTATTTACACACTCATTAAATCAACCACGACCAGGATTTGAATCATGCCAAGTTGTTCTACAATTATCAAGACAAGTCTATACACATAATGTATTCAAGATACAATAGCAAGTTAAACATGCTATAGCAAGGTCGTGAGACCCTGTGTCTGCACTCATGCTGTAAGCGCAGCCTCGGCCACATTAACTACATACACAGTCCCTTAAAGGTAAACATTGAGATATCGTATTCCTGTCTACAAGTCAACCTATAGCAATGGTAGCCATCGTGGGATTACACCCATGCCTCTTTCACATTCCACATTACATAGTAATAAACAAAACAGTGACAAATTGCAACTATCCAAGCTATCGCAGCAGCCATGGGGAGTGCTCATGCCATACACGACATAGCTTCAACCCATACACTATCAAGTATTAAATCTAAGAAATGAATATAATTATTTATACACAGAACTTCCATGAAGGAGAATGCCACATAAATCCAAGCTTTAAAAATAACAACGCATTATAAAAAACAAAGGATAGATTTATTTACACAGTGACCATTAAAGTATTCAATTGAAGTTTACACAGTTGTGCTAAGGGATATGGCACCATTGCAAGAAATGGTGCTTCCAGGGATTAAAGTCCCAAACCAAAACATGATTTACATAAACAAAATGCAGAGTCTGTTAAAAGTCCCAAGGTTCCCCATTCTCTACTAACAACACCATTTCTTTACAAATAAAACTACTTTGCATACCCAGGCCCGAAGGAAAATTGAAACCCCACAGTAAAACCCCAACTACAATAACCTAAAACCCAGTCTTAAGACCAAGAGGTGACAAGATTATACTTGTGTAACAGGCTTACCGTGACTACAATGGAATCCTCCTTGAATTAACAACAAATCTGTTAGCCATCCCACTCCTCTCCAGCCCTGTCACCTGTAACCACCAAAACAACGAGGCATGAGAAGTATGAAACTGAATAAGCCACGAAACAAACATCAAATGCTATCATGAAACCAACGAATCATACCTTCGTCAACCAAGGAGTCGCCTCCATCCATTGTGTAGAGCCAAGACCAAAACATCAATGAGCCAAGAAAAATGACCAAGTCATTCATGGAGCCAAGCCCTAAGCTTGGGCTGCCCCAAACCCTGCGATGCATTAATGGTGCCATCCTAGTGTCCATTATCAACCCAAAACCCACATATCCATAGTTTACAATCGTTTCATTAAAATTTGTGTCTGTAGTGCTCTGCTTTCTAGGAAGAGCACTAAGTCCTAATATGTAACAGAAAAATAACATTAAATATTATTCTAATTTTCTGGATTTGTTTATTTGTGCATTAACGATAGGGTCACACCGAAAAAATACCTGAATTTTAAGCAAGCTGAAGATAGTCCCTGAATCCTGCTCCTGTAGCCTTGACTCTCCATCATCTGATCCTCATCTAAGCCTTGATGCCAATTCGAATGATCCACCCTACCGACCAGCATTGAATCTTCTGGCCCTAGGAAACCGACGAGTTTCCTAGCCCTCGATCCCACGTGCCGATAAACCCGATAGCAACTTCCTTGTTTTATGAGTGTAATTCTTCCTCTGGAGTTAACCCCCTCCTCCAGTTTTCTTCCCTCTCTATTCCATCACCTTGTTTCCTCTGTTCTTCTATAAAAATTGTCTCCCGACTACTCTCCAAAATAATTTTCTTGCTTTCAATCATTCGATCCCCCTCCTTATACCTCCTTCCCTTCCTTTCTTCCACTGCCTTTCCTTCTTCCACCGCCTCCTTCATATTTAAAATAATAAGTATTATTTAGTTAATTTTTTTGGGCAATTCAACTAGTTTAGGTTATTTAAGACATTCGCTGTACGCAATTAATTTTTTTCTTGTATTGTACAATTCTTCACCCAAGGTGAGATGGTGGGAAATTACTAGATTCTTATCCTATTGAATTGAACGTGTAAATTTAAAACATAACCAACTGTCATAAAATTACACCAATATTGTTTGTTTAATTTTTATGCTGAATGGTAAAATAATGGTAATAATAGTATTGTAAATTATTATATGTTATTAATAACTTAATAATAAACACTAATAATAATAGATAATGACAAGAAAATAAAATAATAATAATAATTATTAATCAATAAATAATTAATTGCAGTATTATTATTAATTGATTGAAATGATAACATCGACATGTTTATGTTTATTGTTAAGTCCCCTTGCACATTGATTTTTAATAAATAAGGTACATTTACAGGTTTAAATAAATCACAATTACTTAGTTAACCCATCCAACTATTTAATGTTTTTTCAATTAATATTTCATACTAGCGTGCATGTGTGAGGTGTGCATGCATGGCTAGTACATGCACAGGATGCACATGTACCATAACCCAAAACACCTAAATTCTAGCTAATACAAATAATATTTCACGTAACAAGACAAATATAAAGATATAATATGATTTCTTTTGACATTCATATTTATTTAACAATTATGTTCTTATTAATCAGTCAATTAAGATTGGTACCTACCATCACTATTTCGGTATCATAAATGTCCAACACTCAACAATAATAACTACTATGCCAAACCATCCTAACCTACTACTACATCCTCCCTTTCCTTCCTCTGCTAGTACAAAGTAGATGCCAGCTGTACTGACCTTCCCACACAGAACCTAAGAGCGGTAGCGTTGGCTAACTAGCAGACCTAGCCTCTCCTAGTAGGAATCCGACCATCGTCATCACAACAAATTGGGGAGCGTGTCTCAGCACTGCCCTCCCATGACCTCGGGTATCAAAGTGACATAGGGTGGGAAATGCATCCATCCCTCTCAACATACTGGGTATATACTCTCCATCAAACCATACTGCGTTGCTATCAAGTTTATTGGTACGTGTCATCGTACCATCGCTTGGCAATTAAGGCTCTCTTTAAGATATGTATTAAGTCATACTTTGCATCACACACTTGGCTATCACATAGCCCCTGTACCCTGCAGGTTAGCACTATGAAAACATGCATTCATAACAATATTAAATCAATAGCTAGTCCATATTATCAACATTATTTCCTTTCATCACATAAAATCATAAAATGAATCACATCATGGATGGGTGCCCATGTACCACATCATACATATCACATCATATCAAAGATTGCAATCAAATACATGTTTTTGTTACGAAATAAATGAATCTGATGACGACTACCGCATGGTAATCGCATAAGCACAATAATTTCATATAAATGATAATAATCATAACATCATAATAAAAGTGTAAATATAAGCATGATAACATCATAATATCATAATCAGAGCATAATCCTGATAACATCATAACATCAGTAAATAATCACATATAACATGCCAAAATATAGTTTATGAAGTATAGTTGAGTCCACAGATAATAAGTAAATACAGTGTAATAAGTCTGAGTGATAAATATGCTGGAGTAAAAATATGGGGCACTACATACACCCACCCTTTAGGAAACTTCGTCCTGAAGTTATGGTCAAAATAGTGAGGGAAAATCTCAACGCATAGTCTCTGTGTCCTCCCAGGTAGCATATCCTGGGATATACTTGTCCCACTGGACCTTAACTTGGTCCATGTGTCGACTACAGAGCTGTCGAACCCTATGATCCAGTATACGTAAAGGTTCAGCCGTGAAGGTTCCCTCGTCCGAGACCTGCAAGTCCTTCCAATGAATATTGTGAGACTCATTGGCTATGTAATGTTGCAATACTGAAACATGAAATACATTATGAGTCCTATACAAGTGGGGTGGCAGTGCAAGACGATAAGCTACCAGTCCAATTCTTTCAAGAATCTCAAATGGCCCTATAAAGCGAGGTGACAACTTGGTCCCCTTTCCAAACCAAATGGTACTTTTATTCGGTCGGATGCGTATAAATATGTGATCCCCTACCTCATAAATTCTATTAGTTCTGTGTGCATTAGCATAAATCTTTTGTCTTTCCTGTGCTTCTTTAAGCCACTTCCTGATCTGTACCACTTGCTCTTCAATATCCTGAAGCAACTCAGGCCTGACTAAAACATGATCCTCCAACCTGTCCCAACTGAGTGGAGTCATGCAAGGTCTCCCATACAATGCCTAGTATGGAGGCATACCAATGTAGCTATGATGACTGTTGTTATATGCAAACTCCACTAGAGGAAGATATTTCTCCCACTATGTCTCTTGATCCATAACATACATCCTAAGCATGTCCTCCATTACCTGATTTACCCTCTCTGTCTGCCCATCGGTCTCAAGATGATAAGCTGAGCTTAAGTTCAGTTGGGTCCCTAATACTAACTGCATGCTTGTCCAAAATCTATAGGTAAACTTAGGGTGTCGGTCAGAAATTATCTTCTTTGGCACTCCATGAAGGCGTACATTTTCATTTATGAATACCCTTGCTACATCCGTCACATCATAAGTGTCTCTCACTGGAATGAAGTGGGAACTTTTGGTCAGTTTGTCGACCACCACGAGTATAGCATTATGTGTCAAGGATGTGAGGGGCAATCCCACAACGAAGTCCATGGAAATGACTTCCCATTTAGTCTCAGGAATATCATGAGGCTGTAAGAGACCGGCTGGGTGTCGATGATCTGCCTTTACTTGCTGACATTACAGGCATTTTGAAACAAAATCCACTACATCGCTCTTCATACCGGCCCAGAAGAAGAGCTTCTTCATGTCTGCATACATATTATTCACTCCAGGGTGCGCACAATAATGTGCCCTATGGGCCTCTCTAGAAATTGCTTTCCTGAGATCACCTTCTTTAGGGATATACATCCTCCCTTGGTACCACAGCAACCCATATTCCTCAATATGGTACCCATAATACTTCGACTCACACTTCTTCCCACTCTAAATATCTGAGGTTACCTTTTTATACCACCATCTCCCAAGAGTTGTTCAAGCACTTTCTCCTTCAAATCCACTCTCAAGGGGATTAAGGAGAAAATCCTTGGCCTTCGGCTTAGAGTGTCTGCCACCACATTCTCCTTTCCTTTGATATATGAGATACCAAAGTCATACTCACTCATGAACTCACTCCATCGTCGTTTCCTAGCATTTAGATCCCTTTGTGTAAAAATATACTGCAAACTTTGATGATCTATTTTAAGTGTGAAACTTCTACCAACCAGGTAGTGTCTCCATAATTTTAGTGCCAGCATTACTGTTGGCAATTCTAAATCATGTGTGGCATATTTCTCCTCATGAGGCTTCAACTTACGAGATGCATAAGCTATTACCCCATCTTCCTGCATTAGAAATGCTCCTAACCCTTGCTTTGAGGCATCAGTACATACCATGAAGTCTTTATCCATGTCTAATACCCATAAGATTGGTGCACTCGTCAACAATCTTTTTAATTCAGCAAAATCGGCATCACATTCATTGGTCCACTCATATCGGATTCCCTTTCGTTGCAAGGTGGTGATGGGTTTTGCAATCTTGGAGAATCCTTCCACAAATATTCGGTAATACCCTGCTAATCCCATGAAGCTACGCACCTCATGCGCATTCTTCAGAATTGGCCAATCCTTGATGGCCTTTACCTTTTCTGGGTCCACTGAGATCCCTTCTCCTGAGATGATATGCCCTAAGTAGTGAATCTCCTTTTGGAAGAAAGAACACTTTGACAATTTTCCAAATAGTTTATGTTCCCTTAAGCAAGTTAAGACTAACCGCAAGTGCTCCTCGTGCTCCTTCTCGTTCTTAGAATATATAAGAATGTCATCTAAGAATACCTGAACAAAGTGGTCCACATAATTCCAAAAGACACTATTCATGAGGCTCATGAATACTTCTAGAGCATTGGTCAAACCAAATGGTACTACTACGAACTCATAATTCCCAAATCGAGTTCGAAAAGCAGTCTTAGAAATGTCATTTTCTTTAATCCTGAGATGGTGATACCCTGACCACAAATCAATCTTAGAGAAGACTAATGCACCTTTCATCTGATCAAATAGGTCATCAATTCTTGGTATAGGATACCTGTTCTTCACTATGGCTTTGTTCAAATCCCTATAATCTATGCACAGTCGCAAAGATCCATCCTTCTTCTTAACAAAGATCACTGGTGCTCCCCATGGTGAGATACTAGGTGTAACTAGTCCCAAGTCTAGAAACTCTTTTAACTGGATCTGTAACTCTCAAAGTTGAGGGGTTGTCATTCTATAAGGAGTCTTTGAGATCGGCTCCGCATCGGGTTTCAGTTCGATTGTGAAATCAAGCTCTCGTTCTGGAGGTAGTTGTGGAAGTTCTTCTGGAAAGACATCCTTGAACTCAGATAATACTGGGTAAGAATTCAAGGAAGGTCCTTTACTATCACTCACTGTCTCAACTACAAAAAACTGACATCCTTGTCTTAAACACCTTTTAGCTTTCACCGCGTAGATGAAACGGAGGGATATTTTCCTCTTTCGACCCTGGATTTGAATTGCTCGACCCTCACCATCAAGGCACAAGAATTTCTTTGCATAGAAATCCATGAAATCTCTATGGCCTTCTAACCAATCCATACCTACAATGAGGTCATAGGTGCCCAAGTTGGTGACATAAGCGTCCATCTTAGCTGTGCATACCCCTAAGTCAACTTGACACCCCCTTACCTTAAGACCTACTACCTATTTAACCCCTAAATCCATCTTGACCAATTCAAAATCATCGTGCTCGCAGGCTTCCAACCCACATTTATCTAATGCATATGGTGAAATAAAACTATTTGTTGCACCGGGATCAAATAAAATTTTAAGTTTGACATTGTTTACTTTACTAGTGAATTCTAATACGGTGGACTGATGTCCTGCCTGGTGGTTGTGAACAGCTACATGAATCCGAAGAGTTATATCAGAATTTCCCAAGGATGCTTTTCGTTCCTTCTTCCTACTGCTGGTCTTCCCCTTAGGACAATCCCGCTGAAAATGAGGACCTCCACATCCCCAACAAGAGACATTGGGTGGTGCTTGCATGCTGCTGGGAGGAGTCCTCTGGGATTTGTTCCTTCCCCTAGATCCTCTAAAACCTCCCGATCCTCTATAGGAATTTCCCTGTGTTTGTCCTCGGTTCCCATGGTTTGTTGACGAAGCCTGCGATATTGAGTTAACTGAAGTGTTACCTCTCGGGGTGAACTTGTTACCATAAGGAGGAGGTCTGGATTGTCCTCCTCTGAAGTACGGTCATGGGGCATTCCCTGTAACATACTGATTGGATCCTATCAACTTGCTTCCTCCCTTTGCATCTGACATATCCTTAGCATAGCGATCATACTCAACTACCATGACAACTGAAGATGGCTTCCACATCCGTACTGCGGCCTTGATCTTGTAGTTGAGTCCATACACAAATCGCTCCACAGGTCAATCATCTGAGTCCAAGTATGGGACATACTTTACCAGTTCCATGAATCTAGCTTCATACTCTTCCACTGTCATGTTTCCCTGTACCAAAGCATGAAAGGAACTCGCCTGTTGTTCCCTGTAATAAGCCGGAAGATACTTCATGTTGAACCTCTCCTCGAATAACTCCCATGAAACAGACAAAGGAGTAAGATGCAATTGTTTCTCGAGGACTGACCACCAATTTAGGGCATCGCCCTTTAGCTGGAAGATGGCCATTCTAGCCTTGGAACTTGAGGTATTCTCATTTAGTGTGAAGCACCTCTTCATTCCCTCAAGCAATGCTTCAGCGTTCTTACCCGGTCATCCTCCTGAGAACTCATGAATTTTGATCTTCTGTAGCTCTCTAGAAATATCCTGAAGCAGTTCTTGCCTTGGGCCCTATGCCCTCTCAGAGTTTTCTCGGCTCACCTGTGTGGTTTCTACCTCTACGATCCTCTCTGACTGCCTATTTAGTGTGGCCATGATGGTTTCGAAGGACCTCAGTATCGCCTCCATCTCAGGATTGGAGGTTGTCCTTGGCGGTGTCGGTGGTGGGGTCTGTGGTGGCGGTGAGGGTGGTTGATCTCCACCTCACCCTCGACCTCGACCTCGACCTCTGTGTGTTTGAACCATGATAATTCCTGACATATTCAACAACATTATGCCATTATTATCTCAATCTAATAATTGCAGAGATAAAATTTAGTTATGCAATGCTTATATTTATGCATAGAGACAAATTGTCAATATTTGCGTAAAACTTGCATAGTCACCTTCATTAAACGATTTCGTCTTGGGTTCTAATCTATGCCTTAACGTTTAGCTCCTAATGCTAGTCTCAACAGTGTCTTGTTTTTCTTATTTCACATCCATATTTCCTCTTCGACTATTAGTCAAAGTCTCGGTAATGCCTTAAGTTTAATACTTGAATTCCCGATAACATAGACTAACTAACGTTACCATATCTAAATTTTAATGTTATCTATATTGTTAGGTTTAGAATTAACATTCAACTTCAATACTTAACATTTAAATGTTATGGCTAATCATTTAATGTTACATTAAAGCAAAAATATTATATTTTATTCACCTAACCTCTATTTTAATCATACAACTTATCTTAGCTTAATTAAACATAACATCTAAAATAGACGAATTATAACGCAATAAAATTAGTTAACTTAAATACAACTAAATGTCAATATATTAACAAGTTTTAATGTTAAATGAAAAATAAAATTTTATTAAAAACTTACTCCAAAATAATAAAATAATAATAAAAATAAAATAAACTTGAACTATAATAAAAAAATAAAAAAAATTATATAATTTCATTAAAACTTAAACCCATACTCACAACTAATTTCATTAAAGCTAAAAAAGAAAAAAATTAAAACAATAAATACATTTTTTATTTTTATTTTAAGGGTTAGCCTACCTATCTGTCCTAACCCTAACCCTAGTTCCTCGTGCCACATAACTTACCTTCTATCCCACCTCGCGAGGCTCACCATACTTCTCATAACTCACCATCAAGCTCCACCAATCACCGTGTCCCACCGTCCTTCTCCGCCATTCCCTTTTCTCCCATGCAGCCCAACGCCCATGTGACTTGAGGCTGCATGCGCCCCACTTTTCCATAAACATGCAACCAAGGCAGCCGGTGCATGGTGTGGAGTCCCCCCACGCCCCTTCAAGAACCCTCTCATTCTTACCCGCGCGTGAGGTCCTTCTAAGATTTTCAGCTTTAATATAATGATATTCAACTACTTTGCTTACAATTTGATATCTATTCATGGTGATTCAATTTTCAGGCAGTACCATCGGAGGTCTGGCTGTAGTCCTGCTAGTATGGTATTATATGTGTTCAGTCAGAGTCATCGACGTGAGTCATTGATGCTCTTTACAGGGGAGCGAACAAAATAAATTGTTTCCACAATTCGGATGGAAATTCCCAGGGCTATGAAAGTGATATTCAACGGCAGCGCAGGATTGGTCACGTTGGAGCGGCGGATCTTGATATATAAGACAAAGGGGGAAATGATTGAGATGCAGGTGCTATGGAGAGAGCCTGTGAGTGCCGAATTACAGCAAAGTGAGAGCCATATTGAGAATGAAAGGAGAAAAACTTGCTTTTGCTACCCAGAATGGTTGTGGGGATTTGGAGTTTAATCAAGCGTAGATGGGTTATTTGCCAGTTTTCAGCTAAAGAGAACTCGAACAGGCCACTAACTATTTTGACAAAAAGAGAGAATTAGGCTATGGTGGTTATGGTAAGGTCCATTTGGGAAAATTTCAAGATGGGCGCCTTAATTATCGAAGGGTGTTTCACTTTGGGAGAGTTCTGGGAACAATCTTATCTCTTCACCATTTATTATTGTTGATATAAGTCTTGGAGAAGGGGTCATTTATCTGCTGGACGTGTCCTTTGGATAACACCATACAGTTTGAGTTCAGCTGCTTTTGAGAAAGGTGCATGGACTATGAAAGGCCATACTTTCTTGTGGAGGTCACAGAGAACAGTCTGCCCTTTTCCACTTGAGATCGATGTCACACATTGTTAGTGGAGGGCTTATTGGGACAGTTGAGTGCACTCAGTAAATATTTTTCAGCTGGCTATGGTCATCCTTATCAATTCGTGGAAACAAGAGAGGGCCACCTCAGTACAGAGGAAGTTGCAAATACATACTCACCTGTGGTAGTTAAACATTCAAGAGGGGATTTGACAGTGATTACGTAGAGGTCAGATAATGTTAATAAATCAGATTTAACTCAGTTTGTAATGGCTAAAAATTGACTGTTGTTTTAGTCTGCCTCAGAGTATTATTATTTGCATTAAATGTGTTCGTTGCTTTTCGTATTGAATGCAATCAAAGCTCTTCACGCCATGGAACTTAAAGCTATCGTTAAAAAGCAAGCTGTTCAGACCGGGCATCTTAAAGTTGTAGTGGAAATGCAAACTGTTCGCACCGAGCAGGTCAAGGCTTCTATGGAAAAGCATACTTTGTCGTGCATTCGCTTTTCTAGCAGTGGCCACCATTAAGTAGCAGATGGATGAAGGATATATTCAAGTGCGTTCCTTCATCCTTCCTCTCTGGTTACCCATCCTTTGACTATAAATAAAAGTAACCTTAGTTTGATTTGTTTTTCTAAATATTAGGCAGCAATAACATTATACATGATAATTTGTTTGGATTCTAAAAATATATATGTAGTGCACTCTGACCACCAGGAAGGATGGTCCTCATGGATATGCCATCCATAGGTTGCAGGCCCTGGCAAGTAGCCTATAAAGTAATATAAAACAAATAAAACAAAATACACAATAAAGTGTGAAGTATGAGGGTCGTCAAAGTTATTTTATCGGATTCTAAGGCATCCTTAACAACATGCATTCCGAATTTCCTCATCAATATTTCCTTGTAAAGTTTTTCTATAGCTCTTATTTTGTTTTAGTCTAATTTAGTAAGGCCTCTGGTTCCAGATTTGGAACCATTATGTAATCCCCTTTTGTTTTTGTTTTTGCAGGTAAATTTTTTTTTTTTTTATTCAGGTCATGAAAGAAGATGGTTCTGCACAGAAGAGAATGCTAGGTATGCTACTAGCATTCATCTTATGGTCTTTAGGATAATTTTGTCCTCAAAATATTCACTCATTCTGTGATTTGTAACTTAGAACCTATTTCTACTTGTGTAATAAATCTTCAATTTACAAAAACACTATACATCAATTTATTTATTTTACAGTGTGTAAAATTTTAGTTTTGATTTATCTTCCATATAATGTTTATTTTTCTCCTAGAGGGCCCCTTTAG
>LPNX011105601.1:245884-297831 GCA_001517045.1 Pseudotsuga menziesii
AGTGCCTTGCTTGCCGGGCAGAGCACTAACTCCTAATATGAAACAACAAAAAAACATTAAATATTATTCTAATTTTATGGATTTGTTTATTTGTGCATTAACGAGAGGGTCACATTGAAAAAATACCTGAATTTCAAGCAAGCTGAAGATAGTCCCTGAATCCTACTCCTCTAGCCTTGCCTCTCCCTTGTTTGAGCCTTGATGCCAATTCGGATGATCCACCCTTCCGACCAGAATTGAACCTGCTGGCCCTAGGAAACCGATGGTTTTCCTAGCCCCAAATCCCACGTGTTGATAAACCCAATAGCCACTTCCTTGTTTTATGAGTGTAATTCTTCCTCTGGAGTTAACCCCCTCCTCCAATTTTCTTCCCTCTCTGTTCCATCACCTTCTTTCCTCTGTTCTTCTATAAAAATTCTCTCCCAACTACTCTCCAAAATAATTTTCCTGCCTTCAATCATTCGATCCCCCTCCTTATACCTCCTTCCCTTCCTTTCTTCCACCACCTTTCCTTCTTCCACCGACTCCTTCATATTTAAAATAATAAGTATTATTTAGTTCTTTTTTTTTGGCAGTTCAACTAGTTCAGGTTATTTAAGACATTCATTGTACGCAATTAATTTTTTTCTTGAATTGTACAATTCTTCACCATGGGTGAGATGGTGGGAAATTACTAGACGCTTATTCTATTGAATTGAACATGTAAATTTAAAACATAACCAACTGTCATAAAATTACACCAATATTGTTTGTTTAATTTTTATGCTGAATGGTAAAATAATGGTAATAATAGTATTGTAAATTATTATATGTTATTAATAACTTAATAATAAACACTAATAATATAAAATAATAATAATATATAATGACAACAAAATAAAATAATAATAATTATTATTAATCAATAAATAATTAATTGCAGTATTATTATTAATTGATTGAAATAATAACATCGACATGTTTATGTATATTGTTAAGTCCCCTCGCACATTGATTTTTAATAAATAAGGTACATTTACAGGTTTAAATAAATCACAATTACTTAGTTAACCCATCCAACTATTTAATGTTTTTTCAATTAATATTTCATACTAGCGTGCATGTGTGAGGTGTGCATGCATGGCTAGTACATGCATAGGCTGCACATGTACTATAACCAAAAACACCTAAATTCTAGCTGATACAAATAATATTTCACGCAACAAGACAAATATACAGATATAATATGATTTCTTTTGACATTCAGAGTTATTTAACATTTATGTTCTTATTAATCAGTCAATTAAGATTGGTACCTACCATCACTATTTCGATATCATAAATGTACAACACTCAACAATATTAACTAATATTTCAAACCATCCTAACCTACATCCGCATACTCCCTTTCCTTCTTCTGCTAGTACAAAGTGGATGCCAGCTGTACTGACCTTCCCACACAGAGCCTGAGAGCGGTAGCATCGGCTAACTAGCGGACCTAGCCTCTCCTAGCAAGAATCCGACCATCATCATCACAACAACTTGGGGTACGTGTCTCAACACTGCCCTCCCACGACCTCGGGTATCAAAGTGACATAGGGTGGGAAATGCATCCATCCCTCTCAACATACTGGGTATATACTCCATCAAACCATACTGCGTTGCTATCGAGTTTATTGGTACATGTCATCGTACCATCGCTTGGAAATTAAGGCTCTCTTTAAGATATGTATTAAGTCATACTTTGCATCACACACTTGGCTATCACATTGCCCCTGTACCCTGCAGGTTAGCACTATGCAAACATGCATTCATAACAATATTAAATCAATAGCTAGTCCATATTATCAACATTATTTCCTTTCATCACATAAAATCATAAAATCAATCACATCATGGACAGGTGCCCATGTACCACATAATACATATCACATCATATCAAGGATTACAATCAAATATATGTTTTTGTTACGAAATAAATGAATCTGATGACGACTACCGCATGGTAATCGCATAAGCACAATAATTTCATATAAATGATAATCATCATAACATCATAATCAAAGCATAAATATAAGCATGATAACATCATAATATCATAATCAGAGCATAATCCTGATAACATCATAACATCAGTAAATAATCACATATAACATGCCAAAATATAGTTTATGAAGTATAGTTGAGTCCACAGATAATAATTAAATACATTGTAATAAGTGTGAGTGATAATAATGCCAGAGTCAAAATACGAGGCACTACAGTCTCCATTTCCATGAAAGGTCTTAAACCCCATCACATATTGTCAAACCATATGCTATAACTCACCACCCCAATGCTTAATACAAGGTGTAATATTACATGTATTGTATAACCATAGGATTAAGCCTTAAACCTTGCCTTTCCATTTTTTCCCTAAGCCTGAACCTTAGAACCATGGCATATGAAATATTCCATGGTATTATCACTATGTATAAAAGCAAGATTTGGCCCTTAAATCCAAAGTTTAAAACCTATCAAGAGCAATAAAAATACATTTATTACTTTTAATGCAATGAATATGAATTACAAATAGATTAAGATAGGAACAATGGATCCATAATTTACATAAGGAATATTATGCGTCGCATAGATAATCTATCTATGTATATTTATCATAAAAATAGTAATTACCCTGTTATCAAACTGAGTTTGTAAGAAAGCATAAAATCAACTAGTAGGTGCATTAATGATCAAAACATTCAACACTCCTAAAAAATAAGTCTCTGTCACTAATTATAATTTGCATAGAGTGAAAGAGGTACCTTAGTTCAAATAGAACTAAGTAAGCCCTTTATACAAGTAGAATATTCACATCTCAGTTAGTCACATGGGAGAACTAGTCCCACCACTTCACCCACTTTAGTTCCAGAAACAGAGTTAAGTTAGAACCATATAAATAACAAGTAAGACTATGCAGAAATGAATGAAGCATATAATCAATTAACGACACATACACAATAAAGTATAACCATAAGAGTAATGTAGTAAACAAGCATTAGGACATCATAAGTAATATACAGTAATATTCATAACTGAAAGTAAGATGATAGAATGTAAGAACAACTTACGACCAAACTATGGTTCATTTAGTGTACGTAATATTTTGCAAGTTCAATAATGTTTCGCATAGGTATTTTTTACTAGTCTAATAATTTTTTTTTATTTTCAAGTTTTTAGGAAATTACATGATATTTCTATTTTCTTGAGCCGATTTCCAGATATTGGAACCCAGGGAATCCTCCCCAAATCTTATCAATGATTTTTTTGTCCAGTGGGGTGCATACTTCGCATGTCATAGATTCTCCCAGGGTTCTTCCTCTTGAGTTATCCATTTCCACCATACTTTAGCTTGCATAGATTTATTAACATCTAGTGGGTCACTAAGGCCTAATTCTCGCACTTCTTTGGGTTTACATACAGTTTTCTAGTCCACTAATGGCCATTTCCTATGGCTGTCATCTTCTCCCCATAGAAAGTTCCTTTGAATATTCCTGATCTTCTTTATCACTGATTTTGGTGTTGCCAAAGACGAGAATAGATACAGAGGCATAGCTTGGAGGAAAAACTTAACTAGAATGAGTATACTAGGAAGGTTAAGGGCTCTAAAACTCCACTGGCTAAGTTTCTACTTGAATTTTTCTAGAAGATCCTTCCAAGAAACCTGTATGATGGTTGATTCTGTAAGGGGTTCTCCTAATTATTTTGAACGGATCCTTCCTTCAGAGAATCCCAAAATCCTAAGAATATTTATTTTCGTATTTTTTGGGGTATTAAAGAAGTATACCTGGGATTTATCCTTGTTCATTTCCATACCACTGGCTTCCAGGAATGTGTCCATCCTGTCCTTTATACTTCTTTTTTCCTGAACCATAGAAGGACCCATGAGCATCGTTTCCATCTACAAACTGTTGATGAGTTTAAGGCTCCATCTCAGCATCAAGGGCTATCCCTTTGGGATTATTATTCATTCGTAAGTTCTTGAGAATTATCCCCAGCCCCTCAGCTACTATAATGAATAGAAAGAGAGACAATGGGTCTCCTTGTCTAATTCCTATTAAGTCCTGGAAGGGTGAGGAAGGAGTATCATTAACAAGAATTGAGAACAAGGTCGATGAAACCAATTTCATGACCCACCCCATCCATTAGTTCAAGAAACCGAAAGCCTGAAGCACACTTTCTAAGAATTTCCAACTCAATTTATCATAAGCTTTAGATATATCTAATTTCAATAGCATACCTAGGATTTTCCCGGTTTTGACCAAATGAATGGTCTCATGGATTAGGATGACCATCCAGACTTTGTATTCCTTCTACAAAACCCACCTGCTCAGGGGAAATGATTAAATGAAGCAGGGGATGATGTCTGTTGGTTATAACCCTAGAGATGATTTTATATATGACATTACATAAGGAAATCATTCTGATTTTTCCTAGATCCTCCATTCCTGTTTCTTTTGGGATAAGCATAATGAAGGTTGCATTCAAAGATTTTAGAATATTTCATTTCTTCCTTGAATCCTCCACTAGAGCCCAAACTACATCTTTCATCTAGTCCCAGTGAGAATGGAAAAAATTGGTGGTAAACCCATCAATTATTGGGGCTTTATCATTCTCCATTTTCTTAACCGCAGGGTCAACTTCTTCCATCTCAATTGGTTTCAGAAGCAAGAGGTTATGCTCTTCCATTATAACTCTTGGGATGTGCCTCAGTACCTCCCTCTATGCTTCGTCCTTGTCCTATTTAGGTTCCTTTAGGAGTTTAGCAAAGTAGGAGTTCAAATTTAGTTCAAGTTCCTTTTGGGTTTTAGCAATATGGCCTTCTTTTGTTTTCAGTCTAGCCATCCGGTTTCCCTGACGATGTTTAATGGATTCTTTGTGGAAGAAACTAGTATTCTGTTCCACTTCTTGGGGCCACTTGAATCTAGATTTCCTATTCCAGAATATTTCTTCCTGTTTTTCTCTTTGGCTAAATTTATGGATCGGTGCTTTTTTTTTGCTCTTGAATTTCCTCCATGAATCCATTATGCATCCCCATGATTTGCACCTCTTCGATTTTACCATCCAACTCCACTTTCTCCTTAAAGATGTTACTGAATGATTCTTTGTTTCACGTCTTGATTTTATATTTGAGGAGTTTTATCTTTTTTTTGTAACTGGTACATCCACGTTCCTCTAATGGTTGGAATTTCCTCCCACCACTCCTTTAGTTTCTATGGGAATTCGACCTAGAAAAGTCAAAAAATTTCAAAACAAAACGGTCTTTGCAGGTTGACCCCTGCGATGTCCCACTCCAGCTTAATAGGCCAGTGGTCAGATTTAGCTGATGGGAGTACCATGGACGTCAGTTCTCCCCCACTCATCATAATATATTTTGAGACCATAAATTTATCAAGCCGACAGGCTATTCCCCTGTCCCTTGTTCTTTTATTATTCCATGTGAAGGTATCGTTGTTTGTTCTGACATCCACCAATTCAGGGTTATCAATAAATTCATTAAAATACCCACTGATTGGGTTTAGATGCCTTATCCCCCCTTTTATTTCTTTAAGATTCCTGGCCAAGTTGAATTCCCCTCCAAGAATTCAGGATTTTCCCTTCGACTCAATTTTAAGCATCCCTAAAGAGTCGAGGAATTACCTTCTTTGGTCTGCCCGAGGAGGACTATACACATTGGTAATAAAACCTCTAGCGCTAGTACCTAAGATATGGAATTATGCCGATAGGGAGTATTGGGTTAAAAAAAATTTAGAGAGAGAACCCTCTCTTGTGTTCCAAAGAATCCCGATACCTCCAGCTGCCCCTTTAGCATCCACTCCAACAATGTTGCTTCCCCTCAAAAAAAAATTTCCCAATGGTCTTTAGTTCCACCTCTAAACATTTTTTTCCTGTAAAAACATTATACCTGGATTATTTAGTACAATCCTTCTCCTTAGGAGATGGATCTTCAAGGTGCTATTATAGCCTCTTCTATTCCAGGTTGCAGTCTGCATTGGAAACTTATTTATTCACGAGATAAAGGGTCACATCTCTGGTAGGATTTTTCCCTGATGCCACCAGTAGATCCCCAACTATTTTCATTATTTGTACATTACTTTTCTTCCCTAGAGTTTCTTTCTTCCATTTCTCTTTTCCATTCGAATCCTTGAGGGATTCTGACAAGAACCCAAGAAACGTTAGCAATTTAGACTTGATTATCACATTTTCCAGTAATTTGACTTATTTTGGAAACATTTTTTCAGGTACCTTCTTAGAGTAGGTCATTCTAGAACTACTAGATACAGATCTCCTAACTCCACTTCTTCCTCTTCAACTTCTGATGTCTTATTATCGCTTTCTTTGATTTCTTGAGGCTCTTCCTGAGTCTAAATCTTCATGCTTTGTTCATTTAATTGATCCTGCTGGTGTTGAATATTTTATTCTAGCTGAGTGTTAGTCTGCTTGGGTTCTTGGAGGGCTTCGAACCTATTCCGCATTTGGAATTTTTTATAGATTTATGGGCCCGTATTATTTTTGGCTATTCTTTTCTTGTTTTGAACTCGATTAAACCCCTCTGAATCTTGGTTTTGTTGGTCTTTCATTCCTCTTGGGTTTTTATTTTATTTTATTTTATTTTTAAGTGTTGGCACTCTCTGAACAGGTGTCCATGCTCATGATAGCGTCAGCATCTGAACGATATATGTTCATAATATATTGCTTGAAACTAATCCTCATCCTCCCACGTTAGGTCTATTTCATATGGAATATTCTATGAGATATCAAGATAGATGCAGATCCAGGAATATGATATATATCTCCTCTACTATGTCTTCTCTGATACTTTTACAAAGTTTCCTAGGATGTTCCTAATGTCCATCATGATTTATTCTGTCCAGTATTTTGTAGGAAGAGAATACATTCTGATCCATACTGGGGCTATTGTGATATTTTCCTTATCTCGATTAAATATTTCTTTCCACAACCATAATAATAGACCTATCTAATTGAAGAAATAAGGCCCGCTCTCAAATATTCACGTCCTATCTTCTTTGTTAAAGAATATGACCATAAAGAAACCTTTGGATCTTAGTGTTAGATCATAGTGGCCTTGTGGTTTCTAGGTGGTGTTTATCCACCAAACTAAGGTCTTCTCCATGGGCCAAATTCCAACAAACTTTCCAATGAGGGCGCACTCCTTCATGTATATGATGCCTTCCCTGATGAGATTTGATTTGATCTGGATATTTGGTACCATATTTTATTTTAGAAAACATTTCCCTTCTCTTCTGGTTTCTCCCTTAGCCTTAGTTTCTTTACTAGATCCACTTGTTCCTTAGCCATCTTTGGGTATCGGGTACTTTCCTTTTTCCTTTATATTTGTTGCTTTCCAACTCTAAGCTCTGAACAGGGGGCTCTGCCCCATCGTCCTTGGCTCCTTCATCCTAAGACCCAGACCCCTCTCTTAGGTATAGGATTAGGCCTATGGCCCATCTCTCAAGAATACACAAACCCTGCAACTTGCATCTACCGTTAAACCTCCTGCCTCTCAGCTCACCGTCTACTTCCTTTTCGGTGGCTAAAAGCGGTATTGGTTCCTAAAGGAAGCTTATATTATTGTTAGGTTTTTTAAATATAGGAAAATTAATTCCCCATATATGAAATTAAATTTTTCAATGGGCTATGTTTGATGGGGCTTATCATCTCTTAGAGGGATCATGTGGAACTAATATGTGCTTATGTATGTATGATGGAAATATTTTTCATCTCTATTTGGGTGGTGTTATCAGAACTAATACTCGAGATGAATTTATTTCTTTGTGGGGTATTCTTTCTTTTGTTTCCTCATCAGGTGTGTTTCACATAACGATTATTGGTGATTCCAAAATTATCATATATTGGCTAGATGGAAGGATAGGTCTTAATGCTATTAATGTGGGATGATATTTGAGGAGGATTTAAGCTTTATAGGAATATTTTATCGATACTCAGTTACCCATTTCTGTAAGGAATTACTCGATTACTCGTGTCTATATGGCCATGCCTACACTAAGAATCTAATACATTAGAACATGATACACTAAGAATAAGGTTTCTTAAAAACACTTCTAACTTAAGTTAGGGTGGTATAATCAATGGGGAGTTTAGGAAGAGGTCGTGCTTTACATAATAACACTTGATAGAATTAAGAACATTATTACATTTAAAGTTAAGGAGAAGTTGTGGCCCAAGAAACAATTAGAGGATAAGAAGAAATTAAAATATTATACAGAGGTGATTAACCGTAAAATTGAAAGTCAAAAACATCTCTTTATCACAACTATCATGTTTTAATCAATCAATGTTGGTCTTAATAAACCTTAATAATTACCACCGTAATCATCTGTGAAAATTTCATAGATAAATTTTTTTTTTGTAATTATTATTATATTCTTATAAACCTATTTACGTTATAATATATTCCAAAAAGGATCATGCATACATCATTCGAGTGAATATTCTCATATCAAGTCACAATGATGGTCTACCCAAATGGAAACTAGGCCATCCTAGAAGTTTAACAATCAAACTAAACCACTGCATAAGCTACTTACTACTACTACCACCATTTGAAGAATTTTATCCATGAAACTAAACAATTGTATAATCTACTTACTACTACCACGACCATTTGCATGGACAAAACATGCACCACAACTTCCTATGAAAAAACCAAAAGAGTTAACAAAATTAGTATAGATCAACACCTCACGTCACATCCAAAATAGTCATGGTGTGCACCTAAGAATCCTTCAACTAAGATACCAGTTTCTCTTCCATATGTT
Source organism: Pseudotsuga menziesii (assembly GCA_001517045.1). Taxonomy (NCBI): domain Eukaryota; kingdom Viridiplantae; phylum Streptophyta; class Pinopsida; order Pinales; family Pinaceae; genus Pseudotsuga; species Pseudotsuga menziesii. The sequence continues at coordinate 254,704 of LPNX011105601.1, forward strand.
GTGATGGAAAGACAATGAAAAGAAACTACCATTTGACACCTTAGATAGTGAGTTAATGAGCCAACTCCTTGATGGAATTCCTAATTGAAGTAAGAGTAGAATTAACCTTCAACGCTGAAGCTATGTTACACTTTGGAACCTCAACCTCTCTCGATCCAGCAACCAACTCTTGCCCTTTCATGTCTATCATGGATTTTCCCAGGATAATTTTTATCTTCAAATAGAGTAGTACCATTTACCCACGTTTTGTTTCAGGTTCCATGGTGGAACCAAAGTCCATGATTTTCTCCCACTAAATCGAGTTGATCCTCCATTACATCATAATCCTCTTGAATCACCTCAATCTCCTACTGTACATTATCAATATAATTCCTCTCATTCTCCACCATTAATTGATAAAAATCCCGCTTTACCTTGGCCACCTCACATTGGATACAATGCATGTGGGCGGCTCACAAATTCCACTATCATCCCTTGACTACTAGAGTATGATCCTTTCTCCCCACCAATTGCATGTTATAACCTCGACTGTCATCCCAGATGCAACAATACCCAAATCCATGCACCAGTTGAATTTCTTGGAGTTACATATAAGCTTAGCACCAAACTATTGGCTCAATAGAGGAACATTATGGCCAACTAAGCTTAGATACACCAACACCAAATAATTACATTATAAAAACATATTGCCACTATCATTCCCTTCCTCCAATGACCTCGCCTCAAAATCACATTATAGAGCCATTGCAAACACCATGAGTAGATTCTTTGTCAAGTGCATTATGCCAACGGCATGCAATACCTTCATTTCCTCTTATCTTATCCTCTCTTCAAGTATATTCCCTGATAAAAACCACAATTGCAAACTCTCCTGCAAAAATTCCCTCTGAAACCACACATAAGCATCAGACCAACTTGGCATCTGTGGATGGAGTGTAGTTAGAAAATATCCAAGTGCCCCATTGTGGTTGTTTCTAATCCATTCACTCTCCCCAATTTTTTTTTAATAATTATTATAAAAATACACATTTAAAATTAATTTTTATTTCCTTTTGATAATAGTATCTAATTAATAGTATGTAAAAGAAAATCGATCTAAATAGTTTTCATATTATTAGTTATAATCATGAAATATAAAGAAACTAATTAGGTATAAAAAAAATTATTAATAAAAATATATAAATTATATGTTGTAATTATGAAATTTTGAAAAAAAACTAAATATTACAAAATAATTTATTAAAATAATAATAAACTAATTGAGGGAAAGGACCTCGGTGGAAAGGAGTTTCCAACTCTATGACAATATTAACTTTGAAGATGAAAATCACTTCCTCTTAGAGTTCCTTACGTACATCCACATCCACATTAGATCTCAATTTCATCATCTTTGTTGCAATACCGACCTTTCCTAACCTTTTAACATGTCAAAATTATAGTGAGCTACAGACGATTCTCTCCAATCTTTTTGAGCATAGGAATGCAATTTAAAAAAAAACTAAATAATTCGTTTCTTTAGCTCTGATAGACTAAAGTTTGGTCTCAGGAGACGTTAACCATCATCATCATATTTTATTAAAATATAAATAAATATGTTAAGTATAGAAAAAGATATTTGTGTTTCAATTTTAGACATTAATAGATAAGTAATTGTTTTCTCTTACATTGACATATTATTGATTATAACAAATTAGAAATTGTATTTTAAAATGTAGTATTTGAAAACAATGGTATATATTATATTTTTTATTTTTTTAACACTAGTATCTATGGATATTATATATTTTTTTACTCTTAGCATTCATGGATTTTTTAACTCTTAACCTTTCCCAAAAAGTACCTTAACACGACACTAATTCACCATCTATTTAATCTCTATGACAAAATTTAATATACTTAACCTAACATATAATTACAATATAATAATTTAAATGTTTTATTATACTTAATGTAATATATATTTATAATATAATAATTATCTCAAAAGGCTTATATATCTTAGAATTTTAAAGTGGACTACCATTTATTCTTTTTCATCTATGGTCAAGTATGATACAGGTGTACTATCCAAATTGATTCTATAGCCACTGTCCAAAAGTCATAATTAACAATTATAAAATAAAAATAAAAATAACTCATGTAATAACTACACTTTGTGGTAGTTGGAAAAAAATAAATAAAAAATAGCTCATGTGATAACTGAACTTAATGGCATGGTAATGTGTAATCTATGTGACAGTAGAACTCCATCTAGCAGCTAGAAGTCTAGATAATGTGAACAAGGTTTAGTAAAACTGCATTTTACATCTTCTAGTTGAAGTAATGTGTAGTCCATATGACAACCAAACTCCTAATAAACTCCTCTAAAATCCTCTAAAATTCCTCAAAATTCATGTGATAGATGCACTAAGTGGCATGGTAATGTGCAACTCATCTGACAGTCGAACTCCATTTTGTTGTTGGGAGTCAATTTAATGTGCATAAGGCTTAGTAAAACTCCATTCGAAAGCTAAGACTTGAGATAACTGGGAGATGTTATATTAACTGCAATAGCTTTATATTAACTTTTAAATTAACTAATTTTTTCAGAAGAAAAAAACATGTAATTTGTTATTCCATTGAATAAAAATTACATAGTATCCACTCTATTAATCACACTCCTTTCGACTTGTCTCGGTATGCCTTCAAAATCCATCAATATCATCAAAGTAAGTGGATATAAAAGATCTAGCATACTCACTACTTCCTCTTGACCAAAAAATGCAACAACAAAAAAAATGATTACCGGTAATTCAGAAATTAGAAGCAAGAGAAACACCCTTCATCAACCAAGACTCCAGCCATAAATTCTGCATATCGGACAACACCAGCCATGTCTCAAATTGAGAGCTTGTAGAGAGAATCTGTATCGAAATTGAAATCCCTATACATGCTCTTGAAAGATATAGAATGAAATAACTTTTTAAGATTCACGATCATTTTCATCCAGCTATATAATCTCAAAGAATGCAATGAGTTCATCCCATTTTTCCAGTCTATAACTATCTTTGAGTCACTAAAATCAAAGAGCTGATTTTAGTTTTTGATTCTCCTTATATATTAAATCCCTTCTTCAGTCATGGGATGAACGGCACAACATTAAGAAAAACTAACTGACCCCCAATATAAATCCATATGTATGCACATCATCTAATTCCGAAGTCGAACTTCTTCAACAACCAATTCCAATCTTTTGCAATCTAAGTGTTTGGCTTAATGAAAAAACCAAGGTAATTGAGACCGTCACTTAGCTCTGACCACGACAAGGGAAAACCTCAAGAATTTGTTTTTGAATAAGCTCACCATGCTGTCAACAAATGAAATGAGATTTATGGATACTAATATGCATACCTGAAGTCACATAGAACAAATAAAATAACTCCTTGTAATTCTCCCATTATGACTTTGAACCACAATCGAAAATAATAATGTCATCCATGAAAAACAAATGAGTGATTTATAGCATGGGTGAGAGCTTAAGTCCAGTAATATTCTTATCAGATCTACTTTCACCAATTAACATGCTCAATCCCTCTATAACCAGCAGAAAAAAAAAAAAAAAAAGTGGCGATAACGAACATCCCTGAGAAAGGCCTCGAGAGCAGTTAAAAAATGTTGGAGATCCATTAACCAGTGTAGCTATGCTAGCCAATGAGATACATCCCATAATCCAACAAGTGACCTCATAAGGAAGACTTATCAGAGGGAGAATAAGTTTGGGAAATGACCAATTCACCCTGTCGAAAGCTTTAACCAAGTCAAATTTAAGAACAAAATAGTTCAACCTTCTCTGCTTAATAGTATAAAGACACTCTTGGAAAATCTTGACAGCATCAGTGATATGATGATTAGGAAGAAAACCAAATTGTTCCTCCGACATGCACCTACCCAAAAAATATCGTAATATATCTGTAATAATATTTGGTGTAAGCTTGTACAAAGTATTGCAAAGTGAAATAGGATTGAAATCAGAAAGAGTGTCAGGATTATCTTTCTTAGGAATAATAAATAAAAAAGTGGCATTCAAGGAGGTTGGGATTTTCCCCAAACAACAAGATTTGTTAACCACCGAAGTGATCTCATCTCCCAAAAGCTTTAAAAAGTGTAAACGAAACTCCTCTATCAGGACCGAGGCTCTTATCCTTAGCAAACTAAGATAAAATATGCTTAACCTCCTCCTCGGAACCTTCAACACCAATCTTTAGGCCTTCCTCAATAGAAAATAATTTGGGAAAATTATTCAAAACTTTTAAATGTTGATGCAAATTCAATCTCTACTCCTTCCTGAAAATCCCTTGAAATTACCTAACAACTTCTTCCTTAATGGAACTCCTCACTTAACACCTGTCCTTTTGATTCTTTATTTCACATATAGAATTTGAGATTCTACTATGGTTGGAAAACCTATGGAATAAATTAGTGTTGTTGTCCCCCACCTCCAGCAAAACCGAGCGACTCTTCAATATCTAGGTTTGCCCAATTTGCAAAAGAGTCCTAGCTATTTCAACTTGAAGACAAGCCAATTTGTCCTTATGAGAGGATGAAAGTTAATCAGCATGCACAAAATCTTCCAGAGAATCAATTTCTGACTCAATAGTCACAAAATTGTCCATGTTTTCTTTTCTTTTCCCAATCTTTAATCTCAGCACTAAGCTTGCATAGTTTCTAAGAGAAACTCATCATGGGAGTGAGATTTGAGAAATATGTAGAGTCCTGCAACTTTCCTTTAAGCATAGAGAAAAAAGAGTATTCTTCCAACCAATCTCTTTTAAAATTGAAAGGGTAAGCAGTGTGAGCCTTCTCTTTGTCCAATTCTAAAACCATAGATCTATGATCTAAAAAACCTGTGGAGACATGCCAAGACATGTAACACCCCAAAGAATCATAGAGGTTCTTAGACATAAAAAAATGATCAATCCTTTTATAAATTCTCTCCTTTCCCAAATGACCATTAGTCCCAGCATGACTAAGGAGAGGAGTTTCAATTTCTATAAGACCATCCTGCTCGAAAAAGGATTTGAAAAACCCATGAACTGGATCAGCCATCCTTCTAGCACCCTAGATATTTGAATCGACAAGAGTGAGATTTAGATATCTACCCAAAATGAGGTCACCATGATGAAACAAACCAGCATCTTTGAATTTATCCCAAAAAAATTTCTTATGGCTATGGGGTTCATAAATATTAAGAACTCGAATTGGATGATCAAATCCAATAATCTTACCCCTAGTCATTAAACCAACTCCGATTGAGAAAGAGTTAAGTAAGGAGACCGGAGGATACCAAGCCAAGAGAAAAAATACAGAAATACCAAAAGATTCTAATGCACAATAATTTCCATCTATGCTTCAACTTCAAGAAAATATCACAAGCCACCAGAGCTTCCACCATCATTTCATCTAGAAGGATGATTGAAAGGACAACTTTTTCCAACAACCTTTCGAAAGTAGTTCTTTTAAGCTGCTACTGAAGCCCCTAAGTATTAGATACAACTATTAGGTTTACTCCAATGATGCTACAACTATGAGCTTAAGTTCAACTATGGGCTTAAAAATAATAAATTAAGTGGTTCTTATATTAGATTAACTCTTAGATACAATTAATTGACACATTCTTTAGGAAAAAACCATTATCAATGTGTCAAATATATGTCTATAGGCTTATTCCAAACATTATAATCTTATTAATATGGTTTTTTCTAGTTTATAATAGTATTAAAGTTAAGGTTGTAATTTTGAAAACCATAACGACGTTTTTCAGAGATTGAGGTCGAGCTGTCTGGGCCAAGTACCAACCAAGTTGAAAAAAGTGGGAAGTTTTTAGGTTTTTCTTTTCTTTATCCCCTTCAGACATTATATACCGAGAAAAAAAAACTTCAAACCTTACACACAAATGCTAGAATTTAACCACCCTAACCAGGGCGAGGCCTTAAAATCGAACTATGGTGACCTAGGTGGTGACAAAGCACCTGCACAAACCCTGTGAAATCACGGTGTTTATTTAGAAAATGATGGGAGTTTTATTACGAAGGTGGAAGTGTCAAAGGCAGGTGGCTATGAGCCATCATTGGTATAAAGGAAACTACATAAATTTAATGCTCACTTTCCCTTTCGGTTTGGAACTGACCAGGCTTCACCCGTGAAGGAGTTACCTCGAGGCGTAGTTTCTATCAATCAGCAGAAGGAAAGGGATCATGAAACTCACATTTCTCCATGGGTTGACATTGAAAAGGAGTAATCTGAGAAGGGTTATCCTTTGTGCATAGACCCTAATACTCAGATGAAGGGCTCCATAGAAAGGCCATTTACTGGATCAAAATTTCAGAAGAAGGCTTCGTGTGGGAGGCTATCTGGTCATTCGGACAAGGAAAAAAGGTTATACAAATCCTTTAAGGTGAAACAAGATTTGGAAATTTTAAATATTGGGAGGAATTTCATGATTACGAGATTTGAAATCTTGCGCAGTCAAGCAGTCATCAACCGAATGGAGTATGTAAGGTTAAACAAACAAGATATGATTGACTAGGATATTAAAACCTGGAAGCCTATTTTTTATTACATACCCTAGGTTCTTTGGATTTCACGGGGGTGTTTTTGTTTTTTATTCTTGGAGAGTGATCATGTGCAGAGGGTCTTAGAAAATTACTAGGTTACTGAGGAGGGATCTATCATGCTCTGGAAGTGGTATGGTTTTTTAACCCGATTACCCAGGATTGAAGATATGTTCCAGAATATCTTCAATCCATAATTGAAGAGGTAGAACAGGAAGAAGGAACCATCTAGGACCTTTTATTTCGATTGACAAAGTTTCTCTATGATGGGGTGATAGAAGAATGCCACAGGTCTTGGTGAATGTAGAAACCTCAGAAGGGGTTTCCGAATTCCTTTCAGATCAATTGGGAAGACTACATTTTTAACCATCGTTTGGATTACAAAGGCATCTCGTTTAGATGTCTTATTTTCCATGACACGGGTCATGTCAAGATCGAAGGTAAAGTAGGGTTTTATACTTATTCTAGAAAATACCAATGTAGGAGGTATTCCTCTTCATTGTCGACTGTAATCATACCTGACTCTTCAAGAATCACTGCATTAAACTTGGAGAACAATCGGTCCGCAAGTATGTCAGATTGTATCTCTCATGTTCCATATGAAGAATTAACATATAAAGAGCTTATTTTCATTAAATATGTGTATAAATATTTAGATCAACAACTTAAAAACCTTATCTGTTAGTGTGCATGTTCATGATCTTACAAAGACCTGTAGGTCTCCTTTGCTCAAACTCTCTTTTGAATTTTTGGATTTTGATGTCTCTCCAGGATTGGGTCTAGATATGAGTTCTTCAAATTCATTGACCCCCTCGAAGTTAGGATTAGGTCTTTCATTTCTTCTATTAAAGGATGTTCTAAGGAATTGGTCTTGCATCCGGACTCTTGTAACGTTGTAGAGGGATCTTCGGAGGAAATTCCCTCGAATTATTGTTCAAAATACACTAGCTTATCCCCTCTTCTTGTTTACTCTAATTCCCATATGGAAAATAATAAGGTTATCCCCATAAATTCCATTAGGTATCAAAATGTTACTATTCATAGGAAGAACAAGAAAAAATTATTTGTAGGATCTACAGTTGAGGAAGGGGGAAAAAATATGTTATTAGAAGATGGCTATAGCCCTCTATCAAAAATAATTCGTTTAGTTAAGAAAAATGGTTCTACAAACAGGGAACTTAGAGAAAAAAATCACTTGATAGAGGTTACCCAATGATTTGCACTTCTTTCAATATTAGGGGCTTGGGATCCGGCACAAAATTCAGGCCTCTCAAAAGCGTTTTCTTGAATAATCATGCAGATATCTATTTGTTTCAAGAAACAATGGCTTTGAATTTAAATCTTGTGAATATTTCTAGAAATATTGGGAATGTTATGCTATTGATGCAGTGGTTCTTTCGGGAGGGTTGGGTTCATTTTGGAACCCTAGGATACACTCTTTCAAACCTTTTAGAACCTGTGCTAAAATTCTTTTGAAAGGTAATACTAGGGGAATTGACAAACAATTGAATCTTCTTAATGTCTATGCTCCATACAAAAATAGAAGGGTGTTTTGGGATAGATTTGTATCAGTGGTATTTTAAATCTTGAGAACCTAATTTTAGTTGGTGATCTCAATATGACCCTTCATTATTTTGATAATTGGGGTAGGGTTCACCTTTCAGATCTATTGGAGGACTACATTTTAGACCTTTTTGATAATGCTCAACTAGTTGATTTATCTCTTTCTAAAATTACCCCTACCCGAAAAAGTAAGAAATTTGGGGTAAATGTTGGCAAAATATTGGACCGTTTTCACTTAAAGGAATCTCTTCTTGATATGATTTCTAGCTACAAGTCTTGGGCTTTACATTATAACATTTCCAATCATTTTCCAATTGCTCTGCAATTGGATGTAAACCCAGAGAACACGTACATACCTTTCAAATTCGACCATTCGTGGCTCAACAAATGATGATTTATGTTCGATAATTAAGACGTTCTGGGAAAATTTTGATAATATGGGGACTTCAAATGTGATGGATAAATTCTGTTTTAAACTAAAAAATATGAAGAAATAATTTGTCGTATGGAAAAAAATAAATCCATTGAGAAAAGAGCAACTTTAAAACAAACAAAAATTGAAATTGCTTTTATTCTTATGTCTAATTCTACAAGGTTTGTTTCGGATGAAGTATTGAAAAAAATTTCATCTCTTAAACTCATCCATGATGAAATTATTTTGAAAAATGAAGAAAAGTTAAGGCTCAAAAGTAGAGCTATTTAGCTGGAAGAGGGTGACAGAAACAACAAATTTTCCCACAACTATGCATCTTTCGGTAAGAATTTAAATGCTATTTGGAAGATATCTGATGAAAATGGTTCAATGACTCACTCTCAGGATAAGATAAAACTGGCTGTAGAAACACATTTCAAATCTTTGTTCAAAGATCAATAGAAAGCTCTTAGTAGAAATCAGTTAAAAGTTCTGGAACATTATCCATCTTTCTTTACAAGAGAAGATGGCTTGGACATAGGTAGATAAATTACTTTGGATGAAATTCAGATTGTTTTGCATAAATTTGCTAAGGACAAGAGTCCTAATCTAGATGGGTGGAAAATTGAGTTTTTTCTAGATTTGTTTGACATCTTAGGGAAAGAATTACTATATTTATCATAATTATCTAGAAGAAAAGGATATATGTATGGCCATTTGCAACATGGTCTACAAATTGGTTACAAAGATAATTGCTGATAGACTAAAGCCTTTACTTTACAAACTCATATCCAAAGAGGAGTTTGATTTTTTAGATAATAAAGAGATTCTTGATGTTGTAGGTACTACCCAAGAATGCTTACATACTGTAAAGGAAAAAAATATCAGACGATGATCATGAAGCTTGATCTACATAAAGCTTATGAATAATTCAACTGGGACTTTTTGAGATTGGTTCTTCTCCAAATTGGCATTCATGCTAATGTTTTAAACTGGATAATGGCATGTGTAACCACTGTGACATTTGTTATTTTGATAAATGACTCTACAACTTCATTCTTAAGGAGTACAAGAGGATTTAGGAAAGGTTTCCCTCTATCCCCATTGTTACTTTTTCTTATGATTGAAGGGTTTAGAATACTAATCATTAAAGCTTGGGAGGATGGTCTTTTTTTCAGGTATTAAATTCTTAGAAAAAATCTTAATATCTCATTTACTATTTGTAGATGATGTGATTCTTTTTGGACTTGAAAATATTTATGAATGGAAGATTATGCTTTCTCTTTTGGGTGTATTTTGCAATGAAATAGGTATGAATATCAGCATTGAAAAAGCATGCATTTGTACTCATTATCATCAGCATGATTGCAAAAAAGAATTAAAGGATATTTTCCAATATAAACTTGAGCAGGTGGAGACTCGATTGAAATATTTGGGAATCCATATAAATCCCAACAACTACAGAGTGAAGGACTGACATTGGATTATAAAAAATATTGATAGAAGGATTTCAAATTGGTCCTTCAGATTCCTAACTCTTGGTGGCAGGATAACTTTGATTCAATCTACTCTTAAAATCATTCTTATATATTGGTGCTCTCTGATAAAACTTCCAGCATATGTCATCACCTCTATAAGGAAAAATATATTTTATTTTCTTTGGTCCGGATCATCTAGTGAAAGAAAATTCTATTTAGCTTCTCAGGACTTATTATCTTCCCCAAAGGACCAGGTGGTTGGGGTATAAAATATCTATTAGTTTTTAACTCCGCTCTATGCCTTAAATCTCTCTGGAGATGTCCTTTCTCTCAGAGTCCGTGGAGTGATGTTATGAAGACAAAATATATGATTAATACTCTTGTCAATGCTTGGATAATGAAATATGAGTTCTATTTTGCAAATGCTTTGGTGAATTGGAGTAGCATGATGAAAATAATTCATTGGTTGAAAAAAGGTATAAGATGGAATATAGAGAATGGAAAAAACATACTTATTAGGAATGATCCTTCTATAGGTGATATTGGATGTCCCTATATTCCATATGAATTTTTAAAGCATATTGAATGGATTGATATGAGGACTATGAATGTTATGGTGAGGTCAAAATGGGTTATCCTTAAAGGTGTCTACTAGCTAAATGTGGGAGATATAAGTCTAAGTGGTGAGTGGGAAGATAAATGGGGATCGGGAAAAATTTTAGGGGCGAAATATAGCCCATGGGAGAAATTAGGGGGGTCACGAAAAACTTGTGGGCAATTTTTCAAGATAGAAAAGGTTATTCTAATTTTAATATATTAGCCCAATTTTTATAAAAGCCCTAACTATTTTAAATACATTATCCAATAATGGTAAAAACCCAAAACAAAATTTCGTTGTGTAGAAGAAACCCGAAATTGCGCACTCACCCAGATTTTCGGGTAATGGAGAAGAGGCACTCCTGGTTCGCCCTAACTTTTAGTGATGGAGAAAACTTTATATTGGTTCGCCTTGATTTTTTGTGTTATGGAGAAAAAAACTACCAGTTTGCCACTGATTTTGGGTGATGGAGGAAAAGAATGTGGGTTTGCCATCAATATATGGATCTTAGGAGCAATTGTTTAGGAATATTGGTTGAGTTTTCCTAAAATCTACTTAAGAGAGTGATTTTTACCTTCAATCACTATGATTTTGACTGTTTCAGACCCAAATTTGGGAAAAATCCCTATATAATGTTGGTCTGGACTCTTTGATTCTGCTACAAGCTTCTGATTCTGGACTCTACACAGTGCACACTGTGAATCTGCTTCAAGATTCTGATTCTGGACTCTGTCATTCTGCTTCAAGCTTCCCAATCCCAGTCTGGACTCTGCACAGTGCATTACAGAGGTTAGTAACAACCTTTCTAGACCAAGCCTTTTCTTTTTTCAGGCAACTTATGGTTCCTTCAAATTTCCCCTGGTATGCATCATGCGTATCTATTGATAGAATATCATTGTTTTTTATTTATCTTTTCATTTTAAGTGTGATAGAGATTAGTTCATTGCAAGGAATGTGATACATATCTATTTTTTCCAAAAGCGATTCAAGATTCAGAACCAAAAGATTCAAACAGTAGTGGCTTTGTGGATATCTTGCTTATAGGAAGTTTCTTCATTATCTACTGATAAGCATCAGTCTCACCTTAGTTTGGAATAAATGCATCGAAGATATTGAGTAGGTATTAAAAGTCCCTTGTTCTGGTCGTTCTGACTCAGTTTGATTCCTAGTTATAGACCAATCTCGTTATTTGTTTGCTTTGATTTGAAAATATACTCTTCATATTTTGTATTTTGAGAATCACATAGTTTACCATGTTACCATAACGAAACTACAACTTTTAAATAAATAATTCTTCCATCCTAGTCCGAGATATTACTCCAATAATCTTAAATTATAATAACCACAGGTCAAATGTAATTACCTTTTTTTAGTTAAAATGGAAGGGAAGCTTCATTGAAATTAAAAATGGTGAGTAGCTAACAATTTCATAAGCAGACTCTGCAGTTCTTCCAACATAGATATCATAATTTTCAAGGACACCCCTTAGATACTTACTCTCAAAACAACGTTCTTCCATATTGTTAGAACCTGGAGAATTTTTGAGGTCCAAACCAATTTCCTCAAATAATGGACTTCTTTCTCTTTGAGCTTCAAATCCCACACTGTAAAATTGATATGCTCCATTGTTTCCAGAGGCTAACACCACTCCATCAATAGGATTATGACACCTTTCCTGTAGTTTTTTGTCATCATGACATCTAGAAGTATTAAATTATGAATTATAGCAGCTCTCTTTGAACTTTATACAGCAGTCATGTGGTAGACTATCTTTAGATATGCTACAAGGGCTTAGGCGAGTCATTCTCAGACCGTCCTTCTGAGGTATTAAGTCCAACTATGCACCATTTATCATTATCATGATCTAGTTGAGAAAATTTCAACTGCATATCCATAACATCATAGAATCTGTCATCCTCACCATGCTCCCCAAACTGAAGCGGTGAAACTTGGAAGGAACTAGGAGAGGGAGATTCTTGAGATTTGGGTGTTTTAACATCTGACCATCTACTCAATGAACCTCAGATAATGATTAAATTTCAGATATTTTATCCAAGAACTGTGATAGAAGGAAATCGAAAGCTTTTTCAATGCCATCAAATTCCCTCTTTATCATGGACTTCACTTCAGGTGCAACGCAAGTATCTGTCTATCAATTAGCAGTCATCAAGAAATTAGAATTAGTTGTGTTGCATTTAGAAAAAAACTTCCAATAGGAATAGAAAAATTCAACAACGCATACTTGAATTTCTGATAGTTTAGTTAATCCCACGAACATCATCCGAGGCCACTTCAAATGCAACATAGTCATGTAGTTTTTGGTGCATTTCTTTAACGGGAGCCTAGGTTTTATGCTTCCACCTTGAAAAATCAATAGAAGATAACCATTTGTAAATACCATCTATTTTATTAGTAGTTGGATTTTCCTACTTGTCATCAACCTTATTTTTAAGCCCTTTATTTTCAGGCCTTGTTCTTTTGTTTGCAGAAGGTGACATTTTGGATTGTATCCATAACTAGTTCCAAGTGTCACTCTCTAGAAGAATTCAAAATTTATTTTAGCAAGGAATTACATAAAAATTGAAGCATTTGTTGATTTATAAATGAGCTCAATGCATCGCAAGGAGATTTAAAAATATAGTTCAAACCTTGGACGTAACCATTAGTTTCCATCGATGTGTTGGGATGGAATGATTGTCCAATAAACAAGGTCTATTTTCAACCAAGATAAATATGTTGCTACTTTCACGTCAGATATCAGTAGAGCCTAGATACATAATATTGCAAGTCCATACAACATAGTAATGTAAAAGAATAAAAGTGTTTACTAGTAGTGTGCAGAAATTATTTTCTTCCCTCTCAGCACTTAATAGCAATAGCTTAGGCATTAAGGATGGGTCTATGCTAGTATTAATACAGTAAGAGTAATTAAATGTCCACCTGTGTTTTATTATCATTGTACACAAGTGAAACAGATATTCCTCGCCCCTAGAAATAGGAATTTCTTGTCAATGCAACAAATAAATTAGAGCATGAAGATTTAGGTTTCCAAACATTCTGTGTCCCTAAAATTCTAAAACCTAAAAAAATCATAGACATATTGGACTGTCATATAGTCACAAATATATGTGTAATAAGCGATGAAATCCCTCCTGCATGAAGTTCAAAACTCAGAGTACATTGTCCTAATCAATCACAGATAGTGAAATTCGGTTTGTAAAATGCTAAGTTGGAGTTATATCGATAATAACCACCCCCATTCCAGAAAACCAAGCCCTTGGAATTATTTTGGTTGAAAGCTATAAAAGTGAGACAGAGATCAGTTCATTTCAAGGAATGTGATACATATCTATTTTTTCCAAAAGAGGTTCAAGATTCAGAACCAAAAGATTCAAACAATAGTGGCTTTGTGGATATCTTGTTTATAGGAATTTTCTTCATTATGTACTGATAAGCATCAATCTCACCTCAGTTTGGCATAAATGCATCAAAGATATTGAGTAGGTATTAAAATTCCCTTCTTCTCGTCGTTCTAACTCAATTTGCTTTTCAGTTAGACCAGTCTTGTTATTTGTTTGCTTTGCTTCGAAAACGTGCTCTTCATATTTTGTATTTTGAGAATCACAGTTTACCATGTTATCATAAAGAAACTACAACTTTTAAAGAAATAATTATGCCATCCTAGTCCGATATATTAATCCAATAATCTTAAATTATAATAACCATAGGTCAAATGTAATTACCTTTTTCAGTTAAAATGGAAGAGAAGCTTCATTGAAATTAAAAATGGTGAGTATCCAACAATTTCATAAGCAGAATCTACAGTTCTACCAGCAGATATCTCATAATTTTCAAGGACACCCCTTAGATACTTACTCTCAAAACAACCTTCTTCCATATTGCTAGAACCTGGAGAGTTTTTGAGGTCCAAACCAATTTCCTTGGATAATGGACTTCTTTCTCTTTCAGCTTCAAATCACACACTGTAAACTTGATATGCTCCTTTGTTTCCAAAGGTTAACTCCACTCCATCCACAACATTGTTACACCTTTCCATTATTTTTTTGTCATCATGACATTCGAAAGTATTAAATTCTGAATTATAGCATCTTTCTTTGAACTTTATAGAGTAGCCATGTGGCAGATTATCTTCAGATATGCTGCAAGGGCTTAGACAAGTCTTTCTCAGACCATCCTTCTAAGGTATTAACTCCAAACTATGCACCATTTATCATTATCATGATCTAGTTGAGCAAAGTTCACCTATATATCCATAACATCATAGAATTTTTCATCCTCACCATGCTCTCCAAACTGAAGGAGTGAAGCTTGGAAGGAAATAGGAGAAGGAGATTCTTGAGATTTGGGTGTTTTAACATCTAACCATCTACTCAATGAACCTCAGATAATTATGAAATTTCATATCTTTTATCCAAGAACTATGATAGAAGGAAATTGAAAGCTTGTTCAATGCCATCAAATTCCCTCTTTATCATGGACTTCATTTCAGGTGCAATGCAAGTATATGTCAGTCAATCAGCAGTCATCAAGAAATCAGAGTGAATTGTGTTGTATTTAGAAAAAAACTTACCATGGGAATAGAAAAATTTAACAATGCATACCCAAATTTCATTAGTTTAGTTAATCCCACGAACATCGGCCCAGGCCACTCCAAATGCAACACAGTCATGCAGTTTTTGGTGCAGTTCTTTATAGGGAGCCTAGGTTTTATCCTACCACCTTGTAGCATTAATAGAAGATAACCATTTGTAAATACCATCTCTTTTATTAGTAGTTGGATTTTACTGCTTGTCCTCAACCTTATTTTTAAGCCCTTTATTTTCAAGCCTTGTTCTTGTGTTTGCAGAAGGTGGCATTGTGGATTGTAGCCAAAACTAGTTCTAAATGTCACTCTCTAGAAGAATTCAAAGTTTAGTTTAGCAAGAAATTTCATAAAAAATGAAATTTTTTATGATTTATAACCGATGTCAATGCATCGCAAGGAGATTTAAAATTATAGGTCTAACCCTGTACATAACCATTAGTTTCCATAGATGTGTGGGGCTGCAAGAATTGTCCAATAAACAAGGTCTATTGTCAACCAAGATAAATATGTTGCTACTTTCATGTCAGATATCAATAGAGCCTAGATACATAAGATTGCAAGTCCGTCCAACATAGTAATGTAAAAGACTAAAAGTGTTTACTAGCAACATGCGGAAATGGTTTTCTTCCCTCTCAGAACTTAATAGCAATAGCTCAGGGGTTAAGGATGGGTCTATGCTAGTCTTAATACAGTAAGAGTAATTAAATGTCCACCTTTGTTTTATTAGCATTGTACACAAGTAAAATAGATCTTCCTCACCCCTGGAAATAGGAAGTTACTGTCAATGCAATAGATAAATTAGAGCATGAAGATTTAGGTTTCCAAACATTTTGTGTCCCTAAAATTCTAAGACCTGAAAAAATCATAGACATATTGGACTATCATATAGTCACATGTACATGTGTAATAAGCGATGAAATCCCTGTGGAATGAAGTTCAAAACTCAGAGGACATTGTCCTAATGAATCACAGATAGTGAAAGCTGGTTTGTAAAGTGATAAGTTGGAGTTATATTGATAATAACCACCCCCATTCCAAAAAACCAATCCCTTGGAGCTATTGTGGTTGAAATCTATAAAATTGTTACACACACAATGAAGAACACCTCCCCGACAACCATTTAGTAAAAAGGATGCACATTGTTGCAAAAACTTGTTAATTCAGTACGATGCCCGTTGTTGGAAAAGCTTGTTAGTTTTGTATGCAAAGATGCACATAATTCATGGAGTTAATATTTGGTTTTGGTTTCTTCAGCGAGAGGCTTGTCACCTAATCCTTCTCAGACTCTACCAAATGAGAATCTTTGGAACAATTTAAACTAACAATGAATCCACTATCAGATATAGTTGCTTAAAGACTTCCACCGTACACTGACTTCATCCTCTCTTCTCTTCTTGAGATAACAAAATATTCAAATCTCCTACAAAAATACAGTATCCCTAGCCTACTCCTTCTCTTTCTTTCTTTAGAGTTTGTCAACATTCTTGTTTTCAATATAATGCATTGAGACATAAGTATTGAAAACTTTCAAAAGATAGGCAGTAATTTTCCTTAACAGTTATTTCAATATCCAATGTTGAGCTTGGTTTACCCCAACCAGTTCTAAGTGGTTATCCTGACTGATGCCCCTTCAAAATTTGATGCTATTAAGCCTAGCTTCCTTTCCACTCTTCCCCCACTAGATTTTGCATATACCTATCTTGCTTCTTAGTCTCCCGTAGAAGAAATATTGTAGGATTTTCCATTTTAATTAGTTCCTGCATGGATTCCTCTTTCGACCTACTACCCCAGTCCACAGCATTGAACACAATCCCACTTGCATTACCAAAACTAGAGCAGAGAGCCATATTGCACAGCTTGAATGCAAAGGAGGATAAGGTGAGGCAAAGTTAATTAATTTTTACGGTTGTTGTGGCTTCTATTGCTCTCGTGCACAAGTTTGGAAATTTTTTTAAGACTGTTCTTTAACTGCTGCTATGTGAAAACTCACAAAAAGTACATGCAGAATCTAGTAAACAATGAATATCTTCCCTTTTTTTTCGTTGTTAATTAATTTTATAGGGTTGCAACATGACCAGAATTTCTTAGAATTGGCTTAGCCTGGTTTTTTAGGGTCTAAAATTATCCAAGACTTGGCTTTTAGGCTAAATTCATGCCCAAAAATGTTGTAGGTGGCTACGACTTATCATTTTGGGGCTGTGATGTGACTTTTAACCTCTGTTTGCACTCAGAATTGTCTAAAGTCCCTCGATCTGATGGTGATGCTGAGTTGATGTTGTTTCACCCATAAAATACCTCTCTATGACTATTTGGGATTTTGATTGAGGGCTGTAATGTGCCAAGAGTCCAGACCCTTATTTTGTGTATGTTTCATCATTTAATGACTAAATCAAGTACATATTTGGAGATTCAGTGTTTTTTTATTGCTATTAAGGGGCTGAAATATGCCCAGGTTCACCTAAATTATAGATGAGGTTATCTTATCACTGTTTCTATCCAGAAACTTTCCCAGATTATGGGTTTACTGATGTTTTTATTCATAGGTCCTACTCATAGTTGGAGTAATTCTTCTTATTGTTGTCTAGGAGGTCATAAAATAGGGCTTCAAAAATATTGGAGAAGAGATATGAGGCTGTAGGTTCCATACTATGCACAGGTGACCATAAATTTACCACAAATTAACCTTTTATTTCACTGTTGGCTACCATAAATTTCTCCTATTAGGGCTTCAACTGTAGGCTAGAAATGATCCTATATTCACGAGTTAGATACTATGAATTAAAAACATCATTATAAAGACTAGTTTTTCTTTAATCATTCTAAAGCCTCATTCTAGTTGGATGTTGGTAAATGCACACTCCATTAAACTATCGGATGACAACATTTTAGGAATGGAGTTAAGAAATAAACTAGAACAGATACCCTTGCATAGCTAGATGACAAAGAATCAATTCATTCATTATTAGATATCTCTAAGTTCCTATTTTGTTAAATCCCTATAGAACATGTTTGGGTTGTAAGAGAGACCTTATGTAGAACAAATCTAAATAAATCATCCTTGGAAGCCAAAACTTACTCTAGCAAAGGGTAAGGAGAGACAATAATTTTTAAAATGAGTTACTAAATATAACTTAGATATTACTTGTGTTCTCCTTAATACTTCATCTTTGTGACATCAACCCACAACCATGTTTTCTAATATTGTCTTATTCAAGAAGTTAAAGAAGAACTTGGAACCATCATCACTCTCTTACATTAAATCAAGACCCTTTGGAATTATAATCCTCCTACTTACACACTAAGATCCATCCTCCTAATGGGAAGTGCTATGTAATTCCTTCTCCAGAAGAATACTTACCTTCTCTATCTTCCTTTGGGGACTCTTCTGAAGGAATATCCTTCACTTTTGTGCAATCATACAAATCCACCCCCTCATGAACTTCATATAATGGTTAATAGGTTTTTTACACAAAAAAAATCCAACCATTTTCCCCTTGAGGTCGAGGAACAATGTTCCAAACACTATATACCCAAGAACAAAAATTGGGAGACTCCAAATGAGAGACATTAAGCTTGAACAAATATGAGGGTTTAGTGTCGACCACATGCCCTATTGAAATAGAGGTCATAATCAATAGGTGATCAGAACCTATTTTTGCAATCAAAACATCAAATCGGCACATATTACCAAAAAAGGAAACATCATCTCTTGGGCCACAAATTTGATCCAATCTAGCTTGAATTCAAGATATAATGTTATTACCCATCACCAAGGAAGGTTCCCCCCTCTCAAGAGAGTGGGTCACAAGCTCCTTAAAATATTTAACATTAAGATTCAATCTCTTAGTGCTATTGTATTTCTCCAAAGAAATATAGTACAAATTCCCTTTGGAATTATTGGATTCGAACTACCATCCTTCATCCACATCCATATTATGGCTTGAAACATTACCACATCATGAAGTTGTCTCATTGATCTTCCATTGGGGAATGACTAGGGGGGAGATTAAGCTTGTATGAGTTGTCGACTAATTCAAACCTCTAATGTATTTCTGTACTTCCTAAAGCACCTATCCAATACCATGGTACCAAATCTATGTTTAAAATGAGGAACAATATTTTAAATAGAAACCTTATGGGTGGATTCTTTGGTGATGTAGAAAGAACCAGGAAAAGATCCACCCATACCAACCTAATCCACTTCTGATCAAACAACTACATTCTCTGAAGATTTGTAATACCTTAGAGGGGTCTTTGAGTTGCTATTGTTTCACCCATAAAATACCTCTCTATGACTATTTGGGATTCTAATTGAGGGTTGTAATGTGCCCAGAGTCCAAACCTCTGTTTTGTGGCTGTTTGATCATTTGATGACTAAATCATGCATAGAATTGGAGATTCATTATTTTTTATTGCTATTAAGGGAGTGAAATATGCTCAGGTTCACCTAAATTGTAGATGAGGCTATCTTATCATTGTTTCTACCCACAAAATTACCCCTATTCGTGGGTTTACTGATGGTTTTAGTCATAGGTCTTACCAAGAATTGGATTAATTCTTCTTACTGTTGTCTAGGAGGTCATAAAATAGGGCTGCAAATAGCTTGGATAAGAGAGACGAGGCTGTAGGTTCCATACTATGCACAGGTGACCATAAATTTACCACAAATTAACCTTTTATTTCATTGTTGGCTGCCATAAATCTCTCATATTAGGGCTTCAACTATAGGCTCAAAATGATCCTATATTCACGAGTCAGGTACTATGAAGAAAAAAGAGCATTCTAAAGACTCATTCTAGGTGGATGTTGGTAAATGAAAACTCCATTAAACTATGGGATGACAAAATTTTAGGAATGGAGTTAAGAAATAAACTAGAATGGATACCCTTGCACAACTAGATGACAAAAATTCAGCTTCATTCATTATTAGATATCTCTAAGTGGGATGTTAAAGAAACATATATTAACTGGAAAAGTACAAACCTTTGTGAGGGTTTGAAAGAGCAATGGGAAATATTGAAAATACTATTACGTAGAAAAACACCTATAAATATTTCATTCAGTGATGTAGAAAAAATATCACATTTGACAATCTTCGTAAAAGAGGTATAATTAGACCATCCTAATGTCCCTTATCCAAGAACATGGAAGAAAATGCATTGCACCTATTTTTACAATGTGCTTTTTCAATAGAGGTATGGAGAAAATCCTTTGCAAGGCTGATCTCCCCGAGGCTTGGAGAGATATTTTCATCACCCAACATTGAAACTATCCAAAAAAAAAAATTAAATAATCCTCTTTTAAAGCAGGTTTGGAAATCTCTTCCTAAATTTCTCCTATGGAAGAACTGGTTAATGAGGAACTCGATTATTTTTAAAGAAAAGCCAAGTAATTTAAATATGGTAGTAGGGTCATCTTGGGCTATGATGCATGAAGTGATAAAGATAAAACCTCACGTTAAACAAAATATTTTATATTTATATACAAAAGAGATTTTGTGGATAAAAAATTTATTGGACAAAGATGAGCAAAGACAAGAGATTAGTTTCAAATATTATGAGAAAGAAAATTGGTTGTTGAGAATTAAGCATCCAAATATGGATTGTTGGATGGTTACAGTTCTTTGATGGTGCAAGAATGAATAACCCAGGGATGGATGGCATAGGGGGAGTATTTGTTTATCTAGGAGGAAAAAGGAAGCATCACTACTATTGGGGTCTTGGGAATACATCTAATAATCATGCAGAATTTTTGGTTCTCTCGTAAGGACTAAAGTTAGCACTTCAGAGCAATATAAGACATTTTATGAGCCTTGGATATTCTTTGTTACTAATTTTCTATCTCATTACAGAAAAACCTCTAGGTGATGGGCCTATCTCTATATCTATACGTAGAATTTCTAAATTACTAATCGAGTCCCGAGTGAGAAAATATTTCCATGTCCTCAAAAGTTTAAATAACCTAGTTGATGTGTTTGGTAATCTAGCATGTAACCTTAAACAAGGAAGTTTGTTTAAGATGGAGTGGATTTAGGCCGTTGCAATATTCCTTAATCTTCTGGTTATTTAACGATCAAATTACATCTTCATAAGGCCAGTCTAGGTTTTAAGTTTGGGTTAAAGAATAGAATCATCAAGTTATATTTGTGGTGCAATAATTTCATGTAGTTGTATCCAACTAGTATCATTTATAAAATTAAGGATAGATCCTTCAACTCTTTTGTTAACGTTTATGGGTTCATTGGTGAGAAAAGTCATACCATGGGCATGCTTCAGTCCTAAACAGTATAGGGAGAAATACAATTTAATATGGAAATATTTGGAAAAGGAATTTTATCAGTTGTGATCTTTCTCTTCCCTATTAGGATCCCTTTGGGGTATGTGTTGTCTACAATACCATGGAATTCTGTAGAAGTCATTGGTTTTAGGATTGTCATGTGCTTCTGGGAGATACTAAAGTAAGTCTCTTTCATACTGATGATTATTCTCTTTACTTCGAGGTAGTTGATGAGGGATGCTTGGGTGTGCTTGACATTGTTTTCATATATCCTGTTTTATTACTAGAATGTTTTTTTTTAATCAAATTAAGAGATTCACTCAAGGGTTTCGATAACTAATCTTTATAAGTTGTCTCAGTGATTTTGGAATAAAGTTGATGGTAGGAATAGTATTAGGTTGACTGAAGAATTTTTTGTGGTATTATAATTCCAAAAATAATCATTTCTTCCCACTCAGGTATTGTCTTGTTGGACCTCTGTTATGACTACTTTGTCTAGAAGCATATTATCGAAAGTATTTATTGTGATATATCTAAAACTCCACCCGTGGATCGATTTGTAATAATATTAAGAATTAGAATCAGGATTATGGTTTTCATGAGCATTCTAGAAATGGTAAAGAGTATCAATTTAAAGCTCAGTTTGTGGATGGGGAGAATTATGTTGAATACTATTGACCTCTCTTTGCTGATCTGTAGGAAACTTCAATTTTGTTTTTCTTGAGCAAGTTCAATTTAATCAAGTTCTTCTTTATTTTCTCAATATTTGGAAGATAGGTGAGAAAATCCTGTATTTTAAAGATCCCAGTCTCAGTAACAAAGTACATGAGGGAACATGTGATAACAAGGAAGTCATGGTTAAAAACATAATCAAGAGACTAATAAACATTATAATTTTGTTAATTATATATTCGGTCATAAAATTTAGTTTTTAAAAATTTTAATTCATTTAAAACTCATCTTATTGAAATTTTAAAAAAAAATTGTTTTAAAACTTTTTATTTTAATAAAAAAATCCAATCCTATTAAGATATTTAAAAATAAATAAATTAAAATAAACCTTTACATTGGAAAAAAATAAATTCACTTAATTCACTTTATAACTAATTCCATACTTTGAGATCTTTTTATTTAATTGTTTTTTCGATAATTTAAATATGCTAGGGGACAAAGGGAAAAATTAACTTCATATCTTAAATAGTGATTTCATTTTATAATTACATATGGAGTCAATGATAAAAATAATAATAACATATTATACTTATTAAACATAAAATAATGGTCACAATGGACCCTTCCATGTTTTTAAGAATTATTTAAAATTAATTAATAATTTCATTAAAAATAATATATATGTAAATAATTATATTATATAATTTTATTGAAATAATTTATATGTTTTTAATAATTTTTAGAGTTCAATAAGCACTCCACAACAAAGTATTTAATGTTATTGGTGAGGGATTATGAGTATTGGATCTACTATTGGTTTGGATCATGCAACAACAACATTAATCGTATTGCTACTACTAGATGCATATATACCAACTTTTCCAATCTTTTCTTTTAACACAAAATTTCATGGGAATGAGACATTATGAATATTGATGTCATATTCCATAACATTGATATGACAAATTGTAATTTGATTTATATTAGTTTAATAATATATATTTTTCAAATATTCAGAAAAAAAAATAATTAAATTATAAGGAAGATTTTCTAGCGGGGTAATTGAATGAGATATATAATAAAGATAGTTTATTGAATAAATCTCAATACCTTTTACAAAAAAACCTCAAATTATTTATTAACATTGCTAAAATAAGAATACTCGTATGAACTTCATAGTGAACCCTGCTGTTGGACAATACCAAAAATGTTGTGGGATAAACTAATTTGTCATACTTGTGACACAAAGAGGGTTCAATATGAAAACCACTTTCTCATAGAATGTCGAGCATACACCACATCAGGGGAAATTTTAGGGGCGAATTATAGCCCATGGGCGAAATCAGAGAGGTCACCAAAAAGTTGTGGGCGATTTTTCAACATAGCAAATGTTTTTTTAGTTTTAATATATTAGCCCATTTTTTATAAAATAAATTATAATAAACATTATAATATTCCTTCATAAATGCTAATACACGTTTGTTGAATGAATATCTTGAAATTTGATTAGTAATGTTTGCTTATTTCTTTGATTTATTTAATGAGATAATGGTGTAATATTTTTCAAAGCATTTTGGAGTTGTGGTGGAGTTCTATGTGGAATAGATCAATTCACAGCAACTAGATCAATCTCCTTGAAACATTTCACTAAAGAAACAAGGACGTGATTGAGATATTTAAGGAATTATGTTCCATTATCTAAATTTCACTTTCCTATATTAGGATTTAGGTTTAAAATAGTCCAAGTTCATGTGCTTGTACAATCCAAATTTTATGTGCTTGAAAGCGGTCTGAGTTGTAGTTACTGCTGCCTTCTTTTTTATAATGGAACCAAGCTCTCCTGTAATTATCAATTTATCACTTCATTAGTGTATGGAAAGACAGAAGGCATTTTTTTATTTTGCATTAGATGTTTTTCTCACAAATTTTCAGAAATATCAAAAATATAATAAGTTTTTTAGTTTCTCAAATTGTTAAAAAAAATGTTTCAATAGTTTTCATTTACAAAGAAAAAGAAAAAAGTGCATTGTTAATTACATTCACTTTGAAATTTTTATACATCATTTGCTTTCACTTTGTTGAGTCTATAACACCATCCGGTCTCATTTTGATACCTTGAGTAATACAACCATTAAAAGAATGTTTAAATTAAAATCTATAAGTAATTTTATTTTTATAGGTTTGAGCATCAACTAGCTTAGGCTAGGTTTTTGGACTAGGAGATTTAAACTGTCCAAAAACACTTTGATTTCAAATGTAGTGTCCTATCTTTAGGTCAATCCATTTCTACAAGAGATAATCGGGAAAGATCCTCTCACACAGGAGTTAAGCACGAGGCTACGTGAGAGCTCGGTTGAGGAGATACCCCTCCACTTCCTTCTCCGATCGTTTAGCGGGATTGGTGTGTGTTTGGGGATTTTATAAATACCACTTCTTGGGCCCCATGAGGTGCCATTATTGATAGGGTTTCGGGCTTAGCTACTCTTCCCATGCACATCAATCAGGCCAGCGACTGTTCCGCCAAACTTTCGGTGTAGATTTGGTAGCCTTAGTCTCTATACACTAGGATCTTACACAGGTTGTATTGGAAGTATATTTCTAGTACACCTAGGACAGAATTGGAAGGTAACCTCGTTTGACAATTTGGGAGGGCGTTTGGGTGAAACCAGCACTTGCACCCAGAGAAATATTCATGAGACGCCAAGTAACCATCCTTCGATCTTCACTGGTTTGACCTGGGCCCTAATCATCCCAATATTTCCATTGGAAGGTGTATCTTTTATCTAATGTGTCTTTGTTACTCAAGAGATTTTTAGTGTCTGTTATTTGGTTTGTATGTGCTTAGTTGGCCTTTAGGTGTGTGAGTAGAATTTATAGCTGTGGAGGATCAACTTCTTCATAGGTCTAGAAGGTTGCAAAACCTTCCTCCATCTGTTACAGTGGAGCCTAATTTTGAAGTTCATCATGGATGGGTTTAGTTTACTAGGTTTAAATTTTCTATCCTATAGAATTCACGTCATCATCAATATCTTACAAATTGTATTGATTTTATTTCTATTTTTTCATGCAGGGTTCACTTTAGGTTTCTATATTTATTTGATATTTCAATTGTGAAATATTCAACGAGATCTCAAACACTGACCGTGGAAAGAAAACATCAAAACAAAGAGATGTATTCTCATAATTTCAGAATCCTCAATATAAGAATCCTTATTCTCTTCATGATTCAAACTCTTTTGAGCAACTCATAAATGAGAGAGTTGTCAACACTTCTAAGAATGCATCTAATAACCATATAACGAATGATAAAATAGGTTCCTCTAGTGAACCAAGTGAGATAAATGCAATTCAACCAAAAATTGACAATGATAATGTTGAAGGTTTTTCCTTGGGAGGCAACACAAATCATTCACAATCACGAAAAAGGAAGAAAGGCCAATGGGACGCAGGGAGAAAATTCCAATCGGAATGGGCCTCAAGATTTCCTTTTATTGAACCAATAACTTCAATAAATGAGAATGAAGCTGCACAAGAAGTTAAATGCATTCTATGTAGTTGGAAACTAGGTAAGACAATAAAATTGCAAATGAATTTAGATACAATAGAGAAGCATGCGAGAAAGGTTTATGTGAAGCAAATTGAAAATGGTGAGGAGAAGTCTATTACCAAATAGAAATCTTCTGAGGAATGTCAACATGTCAAATATCAAGAAGAATATAATAAATACTTAATAAGTAGGAGTAAACTTGAGGCAAGTGGAGGGACTATCACATATCTAATTGGAAAAAACATGGAAAGAAATTTACTATCCAAGATGACACAATTAAGCACTTTATTTCACATTTTATCTAGAGGTCTCCCTATGACAGATTATCCAGAGTATAAGGACTATGTATCAAATTTTCCATCTTCTCACTGGTCTGTAACGAGTGGTTGGGAATGGGAAAAATATCTAGCTCAAGTAGAAAAGGATGATTTGAAAGAGAAGATTGCAAATGCTAGATTTTTTTCACTATCTTTGGATGAATTTACATCTATTGATAATACTTCATGGGTATGCATGAGTATTTATATGGTTAATGGTCATATTGGGCATTGATATCTACTTAGGATTCAAAAAATGAAGAAGAGTTCTACAACTGCAAATATTTATGAACTTGTTATTAAGACTTTGAAGGAAATCAGTGGTATGGTGTATTTAATGATTGCAAAAAGGTTGGTATGTGTTGGAGCATCAATCATGCAAGGACAAAGGAATGGGATTTGTGTCAAACTACAACTATTAGCTTCACCGTTTATGATCAATATTCATTGTATGGCTCATAGGATGAATCTTGCATTTAAAATAATAAGCAAGTTTCCACTTGTTTCAAAAGTTGAAGAACTTGTACGTGAGACTCATGCATACTTTTTTCATAGTCCTAAGTGATTTACAGAGTTTCAACAATTTGCAGACAGTATTACAGATGGAAAAAAACTATTAAAAGATGTTGATACAAGATGGGTTTCTCTGAATGGACCATCTCAAAGACTATTTAGTGAGTACAAATCATTGGTAGGGGTGATGCATGAACATTGCTTTAGTGTAGACAAAGATCAAGATCTTCTCTTTTGACTAACTGATATAGAGACATTATTAACATTGGATGGAATTCTTCCTTTTCTTCATGAAATGAATGTCCTTGTCAAAATGGCTCAGAGTCGTACAATGTATATTGCAGAGTACACAAATGCAAGGAAATTAGCATGGATTGCATTGGATAATTTGTATACGATTCTAGGGTCTTTTACAAGTCCAACATTTAACGGTTGGACTACTCTCATTGATATAGAAAATATTGAAAATTATTTGAAATTTGATGAAAAAGGGAGACTATGTATGGCAGTGTGTGGGTATATGGTTCCCTTTCATTATGTTATTAAGATGGGACAAACCCCCAAACAATGTCGTGTATCAATAGATCAGTTCAATGATATTGTGATTTTAGTGAGACACAACTTGATACAAATTGCACAATCATTATCATCAGAGATCAAAGAACGATTTCCTCGAGATGAATTATTGGAGGCCATATCTGTGGTATACCCTCAATATTGGAATAATGAAAAAGGTTTAGACACTTTGAAAGTTGACTTTTCAACAAAATTGAGTATTTTAGTGCACCACTTTGGTAGGAATGTCAATGTACAAGGAGTAGACATTGGAGATATATTAGATTCATCAAAATTATATGAGAAAAAGACTTTCTTTGCTAAAACAATGTTAGATCAATATCTTTATTTGTAAAAACCTATAGAATATGGTGCAGTAATCAAATTATGGACTACTTTAGGTGAAAGTCAATTTTTACAAGAAAACATGTCACACTATTTCAAATTAGTGGATTTATGTCAAACCATGATTTTGGGATAAGTGGAGGACAAAAGAATGTTTAATGCATTATCACTCTTGAAGTCAAAGTTGAGGAACAAGCTTGATAAGAATGTGGATATTTGTTTAAGATTATATGTAACAAAGTATGACATTACCAATTTTTCATTCAATAGAGCTGTAGCACTTTGGCAATCAGATTGTGAGAGAAGAGGAGAATGCAATATAACAAATGTTTCCAATGAACTTTTTACAGAACATAATGTTTTGGAGGCTCATAATGATATTTAATCTACAGAAGTTCATGCTCAACATGAAAAAGGTGTGGGTCTACATCAGAATTGAGAATTTAATATCCCACATGACACAAGAAGGATTACCATATATATACAATTCAACTTGCATTTGAGGTAAAATATGTTCTTCAATCTATAATCTGTATAAAATATAATAATATTGGAGCTACATTTCTTTTATGCAATCTATTTGAAGTTTTATGTTTTGATAGTTAACTAACACATTTTTTTTTCTTATATTTCACAAGAAAAGAAGTTGGGACTTATCTATTTATAGATAGTGTCCTAGTATTAAAGATTAAATAATCAATTTAACTTATGTTGCTAAATTTCTGTGGTGGTTAGTTATTGATGTTGCTGTCGGAGAAACCACAGTATAGAAATGATCGTGTCGACGTTTCGGATCCATATCAGGATCCATCTTCAGGACCTGTGGTTTCTCCGACAGCAACATCAATTAATTTAACAATACTTCTGCTTAGCAATAATGGACTAAGACAAAAGTCAAAACTTTTTAACTTTGATATTTTGGAAGATATTAATGGTTTGTTGTTTCTTGCATTTGGAGTATTTTTTCAAATTTGAAAGTTTGTGTTTATTTTGGTTAAATTTATTTTTATTCCCTTGATACTTTACTACAGTTTCAGCCCATTGTACTAGCTTGATTAGTTTAATAAATGGCTTGTTTGTTTCTTAAATTTGGATTGCATTTATTTTTCTTAGATTTTTATTCCCTTCATAATTGATTGTGATTTGAGCCCTTTGTAGCCCTTTGTAGCATTCAATATTGTTTTATAATTATTATTGTTCTTTTTAAATATTTGATGTTTTGAGGAAAGATGCTTGTATTTTCTTTCACTTTGTTGCATGACTTTAGCATGTTCACCATTTTAATTTTAGAATCTATTATGTTTATTTTATATTTTCTTTGAAAAGACGTTTTGGTTTTTAGAAATGGAAATGGGATCTGAGTTGCTAACCGAAGAGAAAAATGGTCTATGGACTCGCTTACTAGGTTCCTATGCATTCATCATAGGAGACCTATTGACAAGCTTGAAAGAATATGTTAAGGTACGTGTTTCTAAAATTTTCCCTATTGTGAATCATACATGATGATCATTTGTATTTTATGGAAAGTTTTTAAACTAAAAAAAATGTGTTATTTTTCATTTTAATGTTTTGTGAGGTACTTTATTATCTTTCTCTTATACAACTTATTCACCTTGATTGCAGGTCATGCGAGAAAATGAGGGCATTCTTGATAGAAAGATGTTAAAGTCAATGTGGATGCTATGCAACCATCCATTGATTTTTTTAGATTGAGGGGGATGATTGGGCCCAATATACTTTGTGAAAATTGGCTGTACATTGAGTGTAGTATGATAAATGAACTTCACACTTTGGTAAAATGTTCTATTGTAAATTGAAAATATTTATGAAATTATCTCTCCATTTTATCTCTAAGGAGGTTTGAACTTAGTAGTATACAAGTAGTTGTGATGAATAAAGTCAACAATTTAGATTGAAAATTTGATTTTCTTTACAAGGTGTTCTAGTGCAAGAGTACGTGACAATTCTAAAGTAAATACAACATCATCTAGGTAATTTCATTAAGTCAAATTTTGTGAAGACTTAATTTTATATCTTTCAATGAAAAATTAGCCAAAATTTAGAAGATTTTTAATTTTGTTAAAGATTTGCTAAATATTATACAAGTTTTTTTAAATTTGTGAAAGATTCGTCTTATTTCGCTAGATTTTATAATTTTTTGAAGGATTCGCCAATATTTTACAAGATTTTATAATTCCATGAAAGATTCGCCCATATTTTACAAGGTTTTATAATTCCATGAAAGATTCGCCAAAAAATTATATATACATATTATATTATTGATAAAATAGCCTTTCCATTTTCTCATGTATCATGGGGATTCTCCAATTTATTTTATATATAAATTTAGGGGGGGTTCTTAAAATTTTCCCTCATGGGGATCTTTCACTGAAATTATGAAAACTGTTGGTATAAAAATAAGCAATGAAAAATACACTCTCATTTGTTATGAAAATAAGAAAAATGGGGTGCTAACAACTAAGTTGGATTATGATTTCATGATAAAAAAAAGTGAGCAATCTGGAGATGGTGGTCAAAAGGATTGTGGAAATGGAACATTCCTACCAAATTAAGGTGTTTTTGGTGGTTAACTCTTAAGTACAAAATCCTTACATGGAAAAATTTACTGAATAGAGGCTGGCAGGGACCTAGTTTATGTTGTTTGTGTAGAAATGAAGGGGAATCTAGCATTCATTTATTTGTGGAATGTTATTTTTGCTTGGAATTTTGGAGAACTATTAAAGTGCTACTTGGAATTAGTTATTTTTGGTGAACTCGAAGTTTAGAAAAACGTTTTCAAAACTAGTTTTTTAAAGAAGATTCATATAAATTGATGTCTATCTTTGTCTCTTGGTCTATATGGATTCCTAGGAATTTCACTGTTTTTCAAGATATTCGATCAAATTCTCTTACATGCAGCATTGTAAGTCTGAATTTATTTAAGGAGTATGAGAATACTGTTTGCAAAAGGATTACTAAAAAACTTTATAGGCCAACATAGGTTACTATTGGAGTGGTTGGATATTTTGATGGTGCATCCAAACTTGATAATTGTGGTTGTGGCTTTGTCCTTAACCTAGGTAAGGATTACTTTCTACACATCTTTTTTGGTGTAGGTTCGAGGCCGAATACAAAAGTTGAACTCATAAGCTTATATGGACTACTACTCATAGCTTAGACTCTTCTTGGAGTTTTAGATATCCGTATTTATGGTGAATCTAAAATCATTATTGATTGGCAGAATGGATTATCAAAGCTACATGTATTATCACTTAATCATTGGATTCAGAATGCTCAAAAAGAAATTTGTGAATATCACATTCAGTCACATTTCTAGATGCTTTGATGTTTCAACTAATTCACTCTCTAAAGAACCATTTTCTCATATGTTTGGATTTGCAAGTATAGAGGAATATATGGAAAGAAATATTGCTTTTGAAGGATTTTTTTATCTAAAGAAGCTTATATTTAGAGTAGTTTTTCAAAAAAGTTAGATCACTTATCAAATTCTTTTTTGATTAGCCGATGCAATTTATGTTGGAAAAGTCTTATTTGAAACAATTATGATTCTAGAATCAAAGAATGGTCCATGTGATGTATATCTGAATGATCATGTTATGAAAAGTTTTGTAAGGGACTTACAAGAATGATGTATCATTTCCTTGATTTAATACAAATAGCACGAAAGTTTTTTTTTTAAGTCTAGCTATATATAATATTGGTTGGCTTGATTATTATTGTTTGATTTATGATTGGCTTGATTATTATTGTTTGATTTATGATTTTTTCAGAAAAGGAGATATATTTGCTCTGTATATTTAATTATTAAAGTATAATATAGGATTTTTAAGAGGAAAGAGACATTTTGAGCCATTAAATTTAATTAAAACTTAATATAGTTTAAATTTAATATTAAATTGTATTAGATATTAATTCTACCATAAATCCATCTTAAAAAGGATCTACCTTATAGAAAGATCAAATTTCTCTCTTTTTAAATCTAAATGTTGAAAAAGTATATAATGCAATGTTTATAATTTTAATTTATATAATTTGTATAATTTTATGTCATTCTAAATATTTTTAATTTAATTTAAGGAAACAAGTTACTTTTTAAAATATTTGATTATGTTTTATATTAGATATTAATATTTTAATATTAAAATAATTAGAATACTATGTAACATTCAAAACTTTATATTAATATTCTATTATTAAAGTAAAGAAAATGATATGTAACATTGAGAATTTTGTAATCAAGTTCAAATAGAATTAAATTACTGCTAATTTCCCAAGTTGATTTTCTAAATCCCTCTGGGGAGTGAGTAGATCCAGATGGATCTTTAGTGCGTTAGAATGGAGAAGCAACCATCTGGATCACTTCTTTCCGCACCGATTACATTCACACTCTAACTTGCAATTTTCCTATGCCACAGCCAGTTTGTTTTATATTATCTACCTGTCACTTCCAATTTTCCCACACCACAGCCAATTTGGTTTATATTATCTACCTGTCATGGGGAGTCTGGACCGTCTGGTGGAAATTTGGAGTGGACGAGAGACGATGCCATAAGAATCACACCAACAATAATTGTTAATAGAAATGTCAGTTTGTCAACTTTGTGCCCGTTCCTCTAAAATAGTACACAACATTTCCTTTCACTAATTTGCATTTGTCAGTGACTTGGCTTTTGAGATCTTAGCACAGAGGGTGCAATGGCAAGCTGCAGAATCTGTGATCTTCAGATCGGATGTAAAAGGAGTTACTCATCTGATATTGTCATCCTCCTTATCAAAGAAATGGAACTAAGCTTTGAAGATCATGGTAATTTCAAGTGCGAGTATTACTGCGAAAATTGTTATACTCGTAGGCGTATTGATCTGCAAAGCTTGATAAAAGATTTTGGCCGTCGATCTCGATCAGACTGTTATCAAAAAATTAGATGAAGTCATTGAACTTCTAAGAAATTGGAGTTTTGTTCGAGGCGAAGATTCCCCGGCATCAGATGTTATCATTTGCACATTAGATAGATCGCGGTTTCTTGGACACAGTATGATTTTGGAGAGTCGTGTGCCTTTTTTTTACAACTTAAAACGTGTTTTTAATATATTGTATAGTGAATTATATAGCATGTCATTTTTTGCAGAAGAATAGGTCAGATGTTTTCAGATCAATGCTTGAAGAAGTAGTAGATCCCAATGGAAAAAAAACTAGATTGATGTTAATTATTCAGGAGAAGGACGTTGGAGGAGAGACTGTAAAAGCATTTCGAGTCTGCTGTACACTGGCCAATTGAGTGATGAAGATATGCGTGGCAATTACAAGGATCTTGTCAAACTCGCCTATTTCTACCAAGTAAAGTTTATCCTTGGGACGTTGGATAAATTTATCGGCAAACATGTTCTAACAAGAGACACAGTTCTTGAACTTGTAAATATGGCCTACTTATATCAGTTGGAAATAACTAAAGAGGCCGCTCTGGTTGTTATTGCGGATAATCCAAATCCTGAATTGTTCGACACAGCCTTCAAAGAATTGCAGGCTGATCTTCCATTGATGGCCTATCAGCTCTTTAACGATATGATTAGCCTCGAATATTTTATAACGCCAGACCTAGATCCATAGATAAAAAAAGTTCACTTCTTTGAATATTTATGAATTTTAGAGTAGTATCTACGTGCAGCTGTTTTCCTTTTTAAAGATTTCTTCAACGAAATTCAAGAAGGCTTTAACCTTAAATAGTCGATCGATTCACACGTTATATTGATTTATACTTATTTTTCTAAATATCTTTGAGATAATAGGTCTATATATCACTATATATCACTACAGTCATGAGGATAGTTTTATCCTTTTATGATTTTATTACATTAAAAAACTAATATTGGTTTCAGTTTTCCATGTTTTTGGTTCTTAATATTTTTAATACACATTTCTAGTCAGGGTAGGTTTTTTATATTCTAAGCCAGATTTTGACGGTTTCTAATTGGCCCATGACGAACATTTACCCGTCAAATTCCATCTCTGTTTTTAACTATAGGATTCCGTATCAATCCTTTTGTACCACCTACCCTACTTTCTTTCAACTTTCACACATGTGTTTGTCACGTGTCTCCTTTTTTGTACCATGTACTCGGTGCCTACTTTCTTTCAACTTTCACACGTGTTTGTCATGTGTCTCAAATCAAGTAGATGCTCCACTTATACTTCTTTTCTACTTCCTTCCATCTTTATTAGAACATACTATCAAGAGTGTGCACGATTTCTAGAATGTTCATTTTAGATGAACAATAATGCCTCATAGAATGTTTTGTAGAACTAGAGGTTACTTATCTATCACATGCATATTAGTATTCTATTTTTCTTCAATGAATTCACTCTAACATGCATAATATATTTCATGATTCTAATAACATAACTATGTATATAACTAAACAATATCATTTAAACAATTAGATATAGACGAAATGCCAATTTAAATAGTTAGTTTTGTTTGTTTGGATTCCCCCTTCTTGATATCTTCTTTCTTGCAAGCTTAATTAAGTTCTAAACTTTTAGAACTTGTAAAGACTTCAACCTTGGTACTTATTTCCTTTGGATGCACTAGATCATCTTGAATCTATTATTATATTGGAAAATATCTCTTAGCGTTCTTTCCAAGTGTACATCATCATGCTCGAACAAGTTCTTTATCCCATTCTTTCTTCTACTTGTATAGACGCTAATTACAACTACGTCTTCACATATAATATCTTAGAAACCAACAAAAGAAACTCTATATCCAATTTATTCAATCGGTACAAGGCCTTTCTTTCAACTTTCACACATGTGTTTGTCCATCATGTGTCTCAAATCAAGTGGATGCTCCACATATACTTCCTCTTCTACTACACCAGTCAAGAAATCTCTCTTATCGTCCATCTATTTTACCTTCCACTTCATCATTACGGCTATTGCAAGTATAGATCTTATCCAAGTGTATCTCGCTATAGGTGCAAATGTCTCCTTATAGTCAATTCGTTTTTTCTTGGAGAAGCCACAAGCCAAAAATCTTGTCTTGTACTTATGTATAATGTTTGATCTTGTAAATATTCTTAAATGTCATAGATTAACAGTCCTCACTTGTTCTTCATAACAAGTCTCATCATTCTTCTCTTGTAGGTGATTGCACACGATCTTTCCTACAACTCAGATTAAGTTGCATGATTAGTAACATTTCATACTCATCAAATCATCTTGGCAATATAATGACAATGCATAAGTCACATAGTTATGCAATCAATTTATCTAATGCTTCAGCACAACACTCATCCATATCCCATATGGTAACTTAATTCATTCCATCTCTACTAGAAAATACTATCAAGAGCATGCACTACTCCCAGCATGTTAGCACAAAGGTTTCATTCTAGATGAGCAATAGTACCTCGTAGAATGTTTTTCAACACCATAGGCTAATTACCCATCACATGCATATTAGTATTATATTTCTCTTTAATGCATTTGCTCTAACATGCATAATACATTTCCTGATTCTAAGAACATAACTATGTACGCAACTAAACAATATCATTCAAACAATTAGATATATAGGAAATGACCATTTAAATACTTATTTTTGTAGTTTTAGTTTGCTCCTTCTTGATAAGTTCTTCCTTGCAAGCTTAATTAAGTTCTAAACTTCTAGAACTTGTAAAGACTTCAACCTTGGTACTTATTTCCTCTAGATGCATTAGATCCTCGTGGATCTATTCTGATACATCTGAAAAGAAATTTTAGCATTCTTCACAAACGTACATCCTCATGCTCGAATAAGTTCTTTATCTCATTCCTTCTTCAACTTGTATAGACATTAATTGCAATCACATATTCACATAAGATATTGGCCATCAACAAAAAAAAATTCTATATCCAAGTTCTTCTAATGATGATATGAAGAGGAGGTTCTTCTACAATACATCTTTCATGTTTATAGGTTTTTGAAAATTCAATCTTATAGGAGGCTTCTCCTACTCTTTTATAGAATACTAATAACTGTCCCAAGCTTCACCTTATGAGGTGAATCCTTCTGAATAAAACTTGTAGGATAATTACAATACATATTCTTTATCACTTGGGAATCTTCCTTTTCTTTCTTCTTAACTCGTTCATCATATTTAGTGGCATGAGCATGATACCTATTCTTCTTTCCTTTCTTGTCATGGCCTTTGCCTTTGGGGAAATCTCTTGTAAGATATCCCTTTTCATCACAAGTGTAACATATGTAGTTTGAGTAGTCTTGGTAAGGTGTATGATTCTTTTGGAATATTCAAGGAATATTGAGAG
Organism: Pseudotsuga menziesii; assembly: GCA_001517045.1. Taxonomy (NCBI): domain Eukaryota; kingdom Viridiplantae; phylum Streptophyta; class Pinopsida; order Pinales; family Pinaceae; genus Pseudotsuga; species Pseudotsuga menziesii. The sequence goes on from LPNX011105601.1 coordinate 290,502, forward strand.
AGTGTTCTTCCTCCTTTCTCTTTTCCTTCTTTGCATGAGTCATTAGGCGTTGATTCCATCTTCACCCATATTGTCTTCTCTTTTTTCCAATCTAGATTCTTCTTGCTTGCACTTTTCCCACAACCTACTGAATTTGGTGAGCTTCCTTCTAACATAAAATCCTTGAATGAATTATTCCCATGATATTTGGATACCATTTAGTGTAGTCATCACCAATTTTTCTTATTCTACCTTACCTCCAATAGATTCTAGTTGTTATTTGATTTGGGAGACCCTTGTGAAATAGGAGATCTTCACATTACGGGACTTTTGAGGTCTAAAATGAGACTCATATGAGATATAATAAAATATTACGAGTTTGCCATTTTGTGAGTAAGGTATATTTACAGCTCACCTTTTGCACTAAAAATTTTTTTCAGGAAGAAAAAATACCAGATCTTGTTATTCAATAGAATCAAAGATCATCATATATAGTCATAAACATAAAACCATTCTGCATGCAGAGACATGGTCATTGAGGTATTCCTCTCTACCGAGACAGACAACACTGTCATCAATAAATTTTTTTAAAATCACAAGCCTGTTATTTTAACAGGCTTTTTCATCACTCTTGTTAAACAGGTCAGATAATTATCATTCCCAACAAAGGTCAGAAACATCAAAAATCATGAGCATAATAGATAACCGAGCGTCTCTACATGGAGATACTGTGGATCCAATCAAAACAAAATAACTAGTGTGCTAAATAAGACAGGCACAGCACATCTAAAATAACTGAAAGTTACCATGTTCCGTAGTAATATCATTCAGAATTTCTTTGAATTCCCCATATCCAGAATCCAGAAGGAGTGCCTTTTTTGAGAGACTATCAACAATCTGGTTATGCTCACGGTAAGTGTGTTTCATGATCATTCTTGGAAATTATTACAGAAGATCTTTTAAGTCATCACACCAGTGACTCAGATAAGGGAGGTTCAATTTGCTCTTGCCAGTAGCCCAATGAATGATGACAAGTGAGTCTCTGTATATAGATAGAAGAGGTACACCCATGTACTTTGAAACAGTAAGAAGAGCCCATAAAGCCATCAACTCAGATTTCGTATTTGAACATCTTCCACATCCCATGGAGAACTAGAAGCTGTGTGTGCTACTTAAAAGTATTGTAAAACCTGCACCCCCTTTGTTCTTGGCGGCTGCACCATCGAAAAAACCACAAGGGTAGTGTATCTTGGGAGGTAGAACAATTTTTCTTATCTTTTGCTTATTAACAGGCATCGAGAAGGTGTGGTGGAGCACTTTAACCTGTTGGAGGGCTCCAAAAACAGATGGAATAATACCTTCAAAAATGGACCTGTCCCGTTGTTTCCAGACTGTCCAGAAAATAAAAAAGGGCAGATATAGAAAATCATGGTTCATGGAATGATTTCGAAGCCAGTAGTCCAAGTATTGACTAACGGAAGTACCTTCAGTGGTGTTATGGAGGGACCAAGAGCCAAAATGATAAAAAATTGCTTGAAATACACTTTTGATATATGAACAATCCATGAACAGGTGCTGAGTCGAATCCTCATTTTTTTTGCATAGAATGGAGAGACTGGGACCTTGAAATCCTCTTTTTATAAGCTATTCCCAGGTAAGTACCCTGTTATTTATAAGAAGCCAAATGAAGCAGCGGATATTCTCAGGAAGTCTGAGTTTCCAAAGGATTCGAAGGAGGAGATGAGCTTCACCATGAGCATCCAAAAAGTGATTTTCCACACAGTCGTAAGCTTCCGTAGCCGTGATTGGGCCCGTGTAATTCTTATATGACCATAATAGATAGTCTGGTCTTGAACCAAGTCTTATTCTTCCTTTTTCAATCCCACTGATATAGTTATTCCAAATATTATACCAATCACCACCTAAATCTAAATCAGATGCTGAGAGCCAGTAGGAAGTGGCATCGAGAGAGTAATTTCTAGCATGAGCCAGCAAGGTTATGCCATAATCTTCCAAATAGTCGTGCAGATCCAATGGCAGAGTGAAACATGAATCCAATCCTGTGATTGGATCCAGGCCAATTCTAATGTTCAAACCATCATCTACCATCCATATTAATCCACAACCTAGCTAGGAGACAAGACTTATGAAACCTTTCCAGATGACAGATACACCAGAAATTAAGAAATCCTTCCTACAAATCCATGACAGGACTGTGTTTTTCTTTAGATATTTTGCCATAATTAATTTGTACCAGAGACCATCTCCACAAAGGACTTGCCAGAAGGATTTTATTCTTATTTAAATGCTGAACCATTCGATATTTTTTATCCCCCAACCCCCCTGAGCAGTGGGTTTGGATAATGTTGTCCAGTCAACTAGATGAAACTTTTTCTTTTTCCCCTTTGTGCCCCAAAGGAAATAAAAAATCGGACTTTTTAGTTTCCCCAGGATGGCTTTCGGAATGGGGACTAAAGCCATCCAAAAAACCGGGATGCTGGTAAGAACTGCTTTGATAAGTACCAACCTCCCCCCCAAAGAGAGAAGTTTGTAAGACTAGTGTGTAATCCTGTTCTTGAATTTTTTAATGAGCCATAACCAGTCTTTTACAAGGTAGCCCGAGGGTTTAATAAAATATCCCAGATATTTGAACCCAGTGGACATGGGATGGGTCTTGTAAGGCAAAGTATGAGTAATCCTGGTTAACAGTCCATCTTCTAAATTGTTGCAGAGGAAGCAAGACTTTTCAGAGTTTATAAGCATCCTAGAAGCTTTGCAAAAGATATCCAGGAGGACCTTGAGAGCTATCCATTCTTTAGTGGTACCCATCCCAAAAAGGATCACATCATCTACAAAGAGTAGGTGTGTGAGAGAGAGATCTTTGGAAATTTTGATACCTTTAACCTTTCCATGTTTGTGAGCATCCTCAAGAAGCAGACTGAGGCCTTCAATCAGTAAGATGAAAATGAGAGGTGACAAAGGGCATCCTTGTCTAATGCCCCGGGAGGCCATGAAGAAATGGATAGGGGAGCCATTGATAAGAAGGGAAAAATTAAATGAGGTTATGAAGCCCATAATCCAGTTAACACCTTCAAGAGGCAAGCCGATTTGTAGAAGAATGAGTATGATAAAAGTCCAGTTAACTATGTCAAAGGATTTTGTGAGATCAAGCTTGAGGACAAGAGCACTTTTGTTTCGGGCTTTGACTGAGTGAAGAGCTTCTTGAGTGATGGAAATAGGCTCCGTTATCTTATGGTTTTTGAGGAACCCAAACTGCTGGGGGGATATGGAAATATCCAGAAAGGGCTTCAGACGCAGGGCAGCAACATTAGCAATAAGTTTGTAAATCAAATTGCAAAGGGAGATGGGGCGAAAATAAGCAAAAGATGAAGGTTTGTCAATTTTCAGAATCAGGGTGATGAAAGTCGAGTTCAATGAGGGAAGGACTCTTCCAGTCAATCAGGCTTCTTCCACTACAAACACCAGTTCTTCACCTAAAAGGTCAAAAAATGCTAGAAAGAACTCAACAGGAAACCCATCGAGACCTAGGGCTTTGTCCTTTTTGAAGGACTTGAGAGCCCTTTCTATTTCAGATAAAGTGAATTTTGAAGAAAAAATAGACCGATCCTCAGGCGATATGTAAGAAGGAAAGAGACTGATAATTTTCATTTGAGCAGAGATGGAGGTAAGGTCATCATCCCTGAAAATCTTTTTAAAATGATCAACACCCAAATCCTTTAAATCTTGCTCTTTGTCAACCAGAATACCTCTCTCGTCCTCTAGTCCCCAGATCGCATTATGGTTTTTCCTATCAGTGGCCACCGAATGGAAGAACTTGGTGTTAGAGTCCCCCAGAGTAGCCCATATCATCCTACTTTTGAGTTTGGCAGTGAGGATCTCGTGATCTCTTAGTTTCTTGAGCTCAGCTTGGAGTGAGTTAAATGTGATGAGTGACTCACTGGAAAGAATGCCCGAAGGGGATGAAGAGAGGAGCTTATTAAGATCAGACTCAAGAGAGAAACGTTTTTTCTTTAATTCAATGGACTTGTGATGTGTCCAGTCTTTGATCTTCTTCTTGAGTAGTCTGAGTTTTCTGGAGAAAGACTCCATACCAAGAAAAATCTGAGTCCTGAGATAGGAGAGGCCACTCAGGCCTGATCATCACTTTAAAGTCCCCAAAAGCTAGCCATGAGTGATTGAACTTAAAGGGATATATACGTGGATTAGCTGAATCCCTCCATTCTAGAATGATTGGATAGTGGTCCGAAATGGCTGATGGCATTGTCCAAGCCCTGTATAAAGGCAAAAGATCTAACAAATTAGAGGAGAGCAGGAACCTATCGAGACACTTGCTTATGCCATCATCACCCGAGCGTCCATTATGCCAGGTAGGTTCCACAGTATCCGGAGCAATATCGATAAGCTGATGGGAGGAGAAAAGGTGGGAGAAAAAGGGGCCAAGTGGATCAAGACAGGCCTTTTTGCCCCAAATTTCAGAACAGTTTAGGGTGAGGTTGAGATCTCCTGCCAAAATCAGGTTTGGTTGGTTGAGTAAACCCCCCTTTTCAACCAAATCCCAAAAGTGCTCCCTATTGGTATAAGGTCCATAACAGTTGAGCAGGGTGAAAACCTGAGGAGAGCCCCGAACCTGTGCCTTGAGAAGAATTCCTGCAACAGTTTTAAAGGCTTTTACTCTAAAGCAACTTGGATTCCAGGCAGCAAGTAAACCACCAGAGAGGCCTGTGGATATTACTGCACAGTATTCCCATCCCGGACGGAGCTTAGAGAAGGACAGAATAGCAGGATGAGAACAGGTCAATATCTCTTGTAGTAAGATAAGATCGGGAGCTAGAGAAACTAGGAGACTATGGAGGATTTTGTGCTTGGCCAAACCTCCAAGGCCACGGACATTGAAGGATCAAATATTCATTACGAACCTGAGGACTCGGGGGACAAATCTCTAAGGTCCCGAGAGGGTGAGGGCAGTGCATTGAGTGCTGCATTCTTCAAACGTGTAGAAAGAGGAGTATACTAGGGAGGAGTCAAGTTACCAGAGGAGGAGGAGGGGTGTTTTTTGGATCTTCTTCTAATGGTAACGTTCTGAAATCTTATAGAGTCCAAGGGTAGGACAGAGGGGGAGCGAGGAGTTCTGTCAGAGAATATATCCAGAGAATATTGCAAGGTAGGATCTGCAAAATAAGGGGAGGAAATCGGGCTGTGGGGCGGTGAATGAGCATAGGAAAGTCTGGGGCCCGATAGTGGAGGGAAGTTCGCTTCCGAAAAGATAGAGGGGATAACTGAAGGATGATGTGCTTCAGTTAACAGGGGCCTTGATGGGGTGTTGTGATGCTCTTCAGAGGAAATGGAGGAAGAGTGTGCATCTGTCAAAGTGGATGACCCACCAGGGGGAGCTTCCTCAGTGGAAGGGAGAGGGGACAAGTCAGACTGGGGTACCGGTTCCAAATCCTGGTGCCCAGAAAGAACAGAGGAGGGGCCAAAGGATTTTACTGAATCTAATAAAAGCAGCTCTTTTTCAGTAGCATCAGCAAAGAGGGAGCATGCTTGTGATAACATACCTGTTTTGGACTCAAACCCTTGTGCTGTCAAGTCGAAAGGGGAGGTGGAGAAATCCTAGTCCGAAGTAGGGGAAATCGAGGGGGAGACAGTCCCCTTTCTCATCAATGGACAAGTCCTATAGAGGTGTCCAACAGCTCTGCAATGACTGCAACGGAAAGGCACGTTCAAATAATCTAGGCACTGATGCAGAGATCTATCAAGGTATGCTATTTCAATCTCTGCTGGGAGGCCTGGAACAAGATCCATTTCGACGAGGATTTTGGCCATTCTTTTGTCGAAAGAGTGGAGAAATTCATCTTCAACAGCCATGAAGTGACCGATGGATTTTCCAATGCCTTCCATTACTTCACGGTTCCATAATGTCAGAGGCAAACTAGGTAGAAGGACCCATAAATGTCTCGTTTTAATCTATTCCCTTAACGGGTCAAAATGTATATGCCAGCGGTCCAAAACTAGGGAGCCCTGTTGTATGTGCCAGAAGGAGTTTAATACAGATAGGGCATGAGCCTCTTCTAAAAATACTATAACAATCCATCCTCTGGAAAGGAGACTAATTAATGGAGTATATGAGAAGAGAGGCTTCCAATTCTCTGTAGCCCAAGAGTGCCGTTCTTCCTTGCCCATCTGTGTGTATTCCAGTTTGTCAATGAGTGCTCGTGAACAAATAGCGTCTACACTTTCCATGAAAATATTCCTTCCCAGCACAAAGCGGAATTTTCCTTCGCGGACTTTGTAAGCCTTTACAGCTCTGCGATGATGGAAGTGTGTGAGCGAAGGTGGCGAGTGTTCGACCACTTTTGAATCCATCCCAAACGTGGGACCGAAATAGCCAAGAAAGAGGGTATGTAATATGTAAAGATGACCACTGAATCCATGTAGAAGGTTCCAGGGGTAGTCACAAAACCCTCTAGTAGATAAACCCAAATAAATAAACGTGGAAAGGAGCGGCTAAGTCAACCAAGTGACAGAGGAAACCCTGGATTCCGACAACAGAAAACATAAAGGACACCGTCTTTATCTGAGTTGACCGACAGGGTCAAGAAAACCCTGAAAAACCGGTTGGGAAAAGCTAGAAATCTAAAATGACGTAAGTCAGAACATATAACAGTCACCCGAGGAGCAGCAAGTTGAAACCCTCAATCCTGACAGACCTTCCTGTGAAACCCTCGATCCAATACAAGCGAGAACTAAAAAGAAGGTGTAAACAGAACTGACCCAGCTCAAATATTATACTAATTCCCACTTTTTTGACTAGTTGGTACTAGTCCTCCACCAAGGAGGATGGACTCCAGTTGCCGGGTCAAGGATAACGATGTAACCCTACTGTTGGACAGAAGCCTAGTGGCCAGTGAAAGGCAGTATATAGTCCAAGGAGGCAAGGAAGGATGACTAGAGTGGTAAGTACAGAAACAAAAAACTAGAGGTGAAACCCTTAGTTCGACTGAGAGGGGTGAAAGATGCGCTTGTAAACCTGCAGGTGGCATAGATAACCTCCTCAGGGAAAGAAAGAACTGCTCAATCCAGTTCAGAAAGAGGTATCCGTAGATACCGAAGCCATGTGCGATGCACAAATGCACCATCGTACCAGGAGCAGGCGTTTCTAGAAGAGGCATTCCAGAGCCTCCATCGTCTCTTTTTTTGCACTAAAATTTATGTACAAAAGATGTCTAAAATGAATAATAATAAAATTCTCTTTGATATAACTAGAAATAGAAATGCTTTCAATACATAAATGTGCTAATAAATAAAATAAAGTAAATTACTTTAGTTTATA